>JAOXJP010000365.1:0-18394 GCA_025762735.1 Platanus orientalis
GGTACAGGGTGTTATACATTTAGTGAGCCCTAAACAATCGACTTTCATTAAAGGATGATCCATTAGAGACGTCTTTATTTGCCATGAATTAGTTAATGGCTTTTGACGGCCATTGAGGCAATGATTCAGCTTATTGTTCTTTTATCCTTTTGGGGTAGGGGTAGTCAAAGAACGTGATTCAGAATAGATTAACAATTTCGATGAGCCATGGAATGGAGATGAAATCTTGCCCAAAGCCGAAGAAGAAATGTGATGGTGATGAACCAACAATCAAACAAGCTAATTTTATGGCTATACTTCTCAATTCTTTGTTCAGATCTAGTATGTTTTCCCCTTAACCGAAGGTTTGGTTTTTCTTCTAATACAAATTTGGTGCACCCCCTAAAGAACACCTAATGTCACCCATACGTAGGGGAGACACATGATTTTGAAAAAGTGATTTACATTTTTTTAGTGAGAAGGATTTTGTTTGCTTCCCTTAACGGACGCTTGGTCTGTTGGGCATCAGGGGGCAGACACATCAGCGCTGAAAAGTGATAAGTGTGCCCCCCATAAAAAAGTGTAAATCACTTTTCGGTGCTGATGTGTTAGAACCCTGACACCCAGCAGACAAAGCGTTTGTTAAGAGAGACAGACACAATCATTCCTCTTCTCTCGGAGGGTATTTTCACTTTTCAATGCTGATGTGTCCCCTGTGCATGCGGGGAACATTAGGTGTTGGTTAAGGGGAGCAACAAATCTTAAGGGTTTTAAAAATGGAGTGAAATCTTGCACGAGGCATTGATCGACACGTGCCATAAAAAGCAAAAAATACTTGCTAACCAAGTGTTGAGTATGGGACACGTGTCCACCAGCGAATGCTCAAGAGGGTCGCTGGCGCATTTTTTCGCAAGAAGAAATCCGCTTCGATCAGAATCAACTCATCAGGATGCGGAATGCCCACCAACAAGGATCCTCTTGTTCATAAGAGGGGTAATGTTGTAAAATATGGGGTTACAGAGGTATCTAGTAACTAGGCAGTGAGCATTTGCATTCATCTTATTTACGAAAATACTATAATAATTCTTTTTCTCCGATCATCATTGGAGCAATGAGCAGGACCAAGGCCCACTTAAAACCTTCCGCCTGTTCTTTCATTCCCACTCTATCTGCTTCAAAAGCTGAAGCTTTCTGGCCTCCGTTTTGGAGGTTTCCCTTCAACTCAGAACCAAACCCTAATCTCGAAGTGAGTGTTTTATATTTTGAGGGTTTTAAATCGCCCCAAGAAACCTTAGAATTCATCAATGGCGTCAATCAACTTCGGTTGGTTTGGTGAGAATTGGTTTCAGAAACCTCAAAACCCGATTATTCCTATTAATCTCATCTCTTTCAATGGAACCCATTTTGTGAAACCCTCCAAATCCCCAAATTTCGCTTTCATCAGCGGCTCAAGTCTCTTTGGTAAACCGAAGAAGGCTGAAAAGGAGCCTGGAACGCCGGGCAAGTACAAGCGAATGCTTGATCAGTTCTTCTGGGAATGCGAAAATCTCCCGGACTATCGAAATGCTCCGGAAGTCGAGAAAATTCTCAACGAGGATCCAGTTTTTGAGAAAAAGGAGAACCCGAGCGAGGAAGAGATCAAAGAGAATGCTCAGTGGTGGGAGGAATTCTCGAAGAGTCCTGTCGTCCAGTTCTTGAAACGGGTGGAGGAGATTGACGATAAGATAAATGAGATGGAGCTGAAAGAGAATGAAAATCCGTACCGGAAGGAGGACCGGAAGCTTTGGAAGGCTTTGCCACACGTGCCCGGGTTGGATGGGCGGCCAATGCCGAGGAAGGCCATTAAGACAAAGCAGGAGTCCGACGACAAGTTCTGGGATTTCACCAAGCAGTTCTTCTTCGGGCTTTGGGGGTTTAGGCAGAGGCCTTACCCTCCGGGCCGGCCAATTGATGTTTCGCAGGCTATTGGCTATAAGCGTCTTGAGAAGCGTTACTACGATTGTAAGTTTTTCAGTGAGATTTCATTTTAATTCCCATGTTGTTTTTGTTGCTCTATTAGGCCTAATGTTGTTTTATATTCCATAACTAGACTATTTCGCTGGTAAATTCTTGATAAATTGTTTCAATCGTTTTATTTTTGTAATTTAGATTGAAAGTGGGTTTGACTAGATGAAAAATGCAGATGTGATCATGATTGCAAGTGTTCTTCTAACTGTTGTACTATTGCAAGTGTTCTTCTAACTGTTGTACTTTTTTCGAGGTGCTACTATTGTCTTGTGGTAAAGAAATTTAGTATTACGCTGATGTTTGATGCATAACTGATCATGCTATACAGTATGGAATACTTATTTTACAGTTATGCTCTGTATTTTATGCCAATTCTGATACTGGTTCAGTTAGTACTTGATCTTCCGCTGCCATATTTCATCGCATTTATTCTTCCCATTAAACTTGCTACATGCTTTCTTATCTTATGTATTCTTGAAGTATTATTATTATTATTATTTCTGATTGTGCAATAGATTTTTTGACTCGTTTGCTTATGTCATACCTAGTGAATTGATAGGTTTAGAAGTTATGATGAGATAGATAAGAATTTGATGATATACTTGAATAAAGAAGCATAAAGATTGTTACTATTTGTGCATATGCCTCTTAACTTATTTTATTGTAATATTCATTTCATGTAATGTGCATTTGCAACTCAAATCATCCCTTCTATTGCACTCATCTCTGTCTCTCTCTCTATTTTATTTTTGTTTAGGATACACAGGTTTTATTGTGGAAAAAGGGAATAAACAATTGTATAAGCTGTACATCTGAGAAAATGTACAATGGGACATCTAAATTGACTAATAGGAGACTAAGGACTCCCAACTGAAAACAAAATCCTGATAACTGATCCTTCAAAAAGGTCCACACTAGATACTCAAACAAACAAATCAGGCAAACCCAAAAAACCGGTGTATATGCAGTTTATTTTGTTATTTTTGTTTTTTTCCTTCACACCTCTATGCTTTGCCTTCTTGCTTTACTTTTAAGAATGTCTCCTTATTCATTGCCATAGTTATCATGAGGAGTGGTGGATGGTACTACAAGGATCGCTTGGGTCGTACAAGGGGACCATTGGAGCTAATTACGCTTAAAACTGCTTGGGGTGGCGGAATAATCGATAAAGACACTTTCATCTGGGGTGAGGACATGGATGAATGGGTGCCCATTAGCATGGTTTATGGTTTGGAAAAAGCAATTGCCACTTGGGAAGGTCTGTTAATTGCTTCATCTTCTCTTGTTTTTCCAAGCTAACCTATTTAATAATGATATCGTAAGCAGATATACTTTATGAATCTCATTTTCTGGTTTGCTAATGGGAAATTTAAGGTACCCTTCTACTGGACTGGAGCAATGGTCTACTAACTGCATGACTGTGCAGGTGACAGACATCACATATAGTGAAGAAACTGCTTGATCTATTGCTTTTTTTCGGGTGGCCAGATGGGATCTGAACGGTCCAGAAAAGAACTTTATGATAGATCTGTTAGAATTATCTAGCTGGGTCTTTTTTTGTTTTAAGTGATTTATCAGGCAGGACTCACCAAGTACTGTGCTCCATTCTCTGCAAGTCTGTATGTGTGTCATGTATATTAATGTGCCATTTAATGTCATTATGGTCTAATAAGTGGTACCTTTGATTTCCAAATGTAGTATGTGGAAGCCACTCTTTTTATCTGATCTCATCTGACAGGTTTTTGTTAATTTTTTTGTATTTCAGACATGATTCTTTACAGATAATTTCGATTCAATGCATAATTTGCCTATTGTTTGGTAATCTCCAGTTCGACTAGGTGCTTCTGCGACAGCTTTCCTTCACAAGCTCATGAAAGGAATACCTCCTTGGGTTCCTGTCAAGGGGCACGAGGAAAAGACCTATAAGCAGCTTCAAGAAGAGGCACTTGAGAGTAAAAGACGTGATTTAGCTGTACTTCATGCAAATGGTGGTATTTGGCCTGGTGTTAGAACCCCCAGTCATGCGTTATTCCTATGGGCTAGTGGATCAGAATTGACGAAAATATTAGAGGCTGACCACATGCCTAACAAATACATTCCCAAAGATCTTAGGTATCAATCCACTTCTTTAATATTCTTAATTCCAATGCTCTTCTCTGTAGAATATTTGATCCTCCAAACCCAAGTGAGTCATTATGATGTTCATGTGCTAGGGTTGAGCAACAACTAATTGTATTTATATGGTCATGGCTTTGAATGTAGAATCATCCTTACTGTTTCTCCAAAAGAAAGTACTACTTATTCTTTCTATAGTTTCTTTCCCTCTGGAACCTTCTGTATGTATTTCCTCATGGAGACAGATTTGATGCAACATGTCATGCAGCTTGAGTTTTTTTTTAATGGAAATGTGGACTTTATTCAATGAGAAAAAGAACAAAACAACATCATTGGGATGGTGAAAACAAAACAGCCAAACAAAAAGCTAAAAAAAAAAAAAAAAAAAACTACAAAGAAACAATAACCTCAACAGTTTGATCCCTAAATAGAATACCAATTTATCTCCACAAGATTATTTCTAATGGCTATCCATTGAAGAAGGATATTATAAAAGGTGGAATTATGATGCAGACATAATCAAGAGGTTGATGTATGTGTCACCCCATAAGAGGACCAAGTTCAAGTTGTATGTGTAACATGAGTTAAATTAGAGTCTTAGGGGTGGGACAATAATGTAATAAGGACTTTTGTGCCGAGGGTAGTTTGGTTTTTTTTTTTTAAATTTTTTATGCAAGGTTATTCATGTAATAAGGTTAAAAGCCAATGACAAATTGGGTATTTGAGGCCTAGTTGACAACTCACTGTATTGGCCTCTAGTGAGTCTTCAAAAGTCAACACGAGGGCCCTATAATCAAGCTGGTCGACAGCCTTGGTATTCCAAGGTTTTACAAGTTTTAAAGTTAGGAAAATAGGTTTTTAGAAAGTTTGAGTGTCAAGTCTTAAATTATTAGAAGTTTATATTTTCAGCAAGTTTCTTATTTTCTAGTCTTGTAAGCCTTTATTTAGGAGGCATCCTACAATGAATCAAAGTAGACAATGAAGATGAATTAAGTTTTGAGAATTGGGTTTTTCCTATCGGGTGTTGTATCCCATCTTATCCCCTTCTTCTTAGGTTGCACCATATAGCTCTCTATCTTATCCCCCTTTCTCTTCTCTCTTTGGTACAGCTGCAGGCTCCCCTAGGGTTTACCGTAGCTCTTCTTCTACTCCCATCTTTTATTCTCTTCTAATTTCTTCTTCTCTTCACCATATCTCATTGCTGCAATATCTTCAGTCATCAAAGTCATCATTCCCTTTTATCTTGCTGCTAGAAATCAGACTTAAAGAGATACAATACAGCTCCTATCGGTTGGAGTTTCAAAGACCAACTCCAGGTCAAACCACACCATCAAGTTGAAGGCATTCTAGTAGCTATTTTACCTGGTTATATTCTGCACCTTATCCCTCTATCTGTCCAATAAATTCCTTTTGGTTTTCTCTTCTAAATTCTGTCCATAATGATTAGTTTTGAAACCCATCACTTATATCCATTATAATTTCCTGGGTTCATAAACAGTGCAATTCCCCACCCCCCCCCACCTATTGTCCTCTTTTTTCACTTCTCTTTAGGGTTTTCTTCCCACATGTTTCCTCTCTTACCCCTCAAAACCCTCTTGATTCTCCTTTGTTTTGAACAAGTTCTGATCAAAGATCCCTTTATTGTTTTGTGTGAACTTCTTTCAAGTACACTACCGATAAAACTCTTGTTTGTGGTATTCAATTATTTCCGTAATGATGCATTGCTAGCCAAATGGCTAGGGAGGTTTCCCCGTGAAGGAGGAAGTTTGTGGCATTCAGTCATTTCCGCCAAATATGGACTACATGTTAATGGTTGGGATGCCAAACATGGATGAAAGAGTGCTTATATCATGTCCTTGGAAGAAGATAAACAAATTATTCCCAAAATTCATTACCAACATTAGATATGATTTGGGCAAATGAAATACTATCAGATTTTGGGAGGATCTATGGTGGTGTGATTGTCCACTATGTTAGAAGTTTCAGCGAATCTACTCAATATCCTCCAAGAAAGGTTTACTAATCTCATGTTTCTATTAAATCTCCTCTCTTGCTTCTAATGTTGCATGATATTTAGGGCTTTGTAGAGGTCTTAGGATTTTGAAATCTCAAAGGCATCCTCTATTTTCTCGTTTTTGTCTGATATCTTTATTGATCCCTTAGCTAAGGATAATCGAATTTGGTCATTAACTCCTAGTGGGTCGTTCTCTCCCTCATCCTTTGGAATGTCCCTGATTCTATAGTCCCCTTCCCCCATTTCCAGCCACAATTATTTGGAGATCCAATGGTCTCCCGAGGTTTAAGGCTTTATGTTGGGAGGTTGCCCACAAATGTGTTAACACAAGTGATATGCTCCAACGTAGGCGGAAAGGATGGTTTCTCTTCTCCAATGTCTTATGTCTGTCATTTATGCTATCTTAATAGAGAATCGGTAAATCATATTTTCATCCACTGTCCATTTGCATATGAGATATGGTTCTACTATTTTAACATGTTTGACATCTCCATAGCCCTTCCTTGGGAGATTGCAGATTTTCTCTGGTTATGGGCTTATGCTCCTTTTGTGAAAAGGGGAAAAGTAATTTGGCGATATCTACCCGTCATCAATATATGGTTGATATGGGAAGAGAGGAACATGGGGATTTTTCTTGGAGAAAAAAGGAATATCTGTCAATTGCTAGAGTATATCCATTCGAATAGCACATTGGGCTTTCGTGGAGGGTACCTTTCAAGACTACTCTATGAACAATCTCATTAGGGACCTCCCAAACATCATCAATTCGGCTCCTTACATTCTTGACATGTACCATTGTTGGCGTCCCCCAACGGATTTAGACTTAAAACTAAATTTTGATGGAAGTTCTATGGGAAACTCGGGTCATTCGGGATGTGGGGGCATAATTTTAGATGTGTTTGGCTGATGTGTGGTGGCATATTCGGGTCCGTTGGCCTAAGGTGATGCGGTTCAAGCTGAAATTAAGTCCCTATTGGTGGGTTATGGCTCATTCATTCAAGAGATTTGTTACACATTCCAATTGTAATAGAGGGTGATTCATCGAATGTTATTGGATGGATGAAATATGGAAATCCCGGTCATTGGCGCTTGTCCTATCTAATTGAAGAAGCGGTATTTCTGGTATCCTCAATGAATTCCTCATTCGCTTGGATTCCTAGAGAGGCTAACTCGGTAGTGGATGGTTTGGCCAAAAGGGGGGGTCAACACGGAAGTACTTTTCTCGGGTCCTATTTTGGAAGAACCTCAAGATTAGTTAATGTTGCATTGTAAGGGAGAGTCTCCCGATCTTTTTATGGTTTCATCTTTTGTTTTGTGACTCTTTCTTTCTCTTTCTCCTTATATCTACTTGTATTTCTAGTTTCTCCCCCATCCCCCTAATATATATCCCACTATTATCCAGCAAAAAAAAAAAAAAATGATAAAACTCTTGTTTTATATACTTTTATTTGTCAAAATAACCCCAAATTTGGTATGGAGATTCCTCTTAGGACCCATTTAAACACCCATAAATTTTGAGCTGATGTGTCAGAAGGGTTATTTTTAGTAATTTCGTGGGTTGTGTCCTGGAATTCCAAAAACCCTAAAACAAGCCTCCTTTCCTATTTCTTTATTTCTTTCTTGTCTAATTTCTTTTAAATTCTTCTCTTTTGATTCTATATTTATTTCTTTAAAGTTCTTTCAAGTTTGCATTTATTTGTGTGTGAATTTATTGAATTTTTGGTTTATCTAAATTTGTCTTAAGCTTATTCATCTTTAATTGGACCTACATCAACAAGATATACTAGCTTAGATTGCCCCCCATTAGTTTAGCATCCAAGTTTGTCATATCCTGCATCAAATTAAGGTCCTCCTAAGGAGGGCCCTATTCTCAAAGATTCTTTTATTCTTCTCTCCTTCCACATTCCCCAACAAATAGCCCTAGGGAGATAATGCCAACACCTTCCAAATCCCTTATCTACCACCTAGAGATAAGACCTCTAAAGGTGGACGAGAAAATTCAAGACACGTTGAGATGGGAAAGGAAGAATTTTCAAACTTTATGAATCACCGTGTGGTGACCAAAAAGATGGTTCACCAAATCCTCTTCCATCATACATATAACACACCTATTTGCCAGATTCCAACCTCTATTCTTTAAGTGATTCAATGTAGGAATTTTATCCATATATGTATTCCAAATGAAGAAGTTCACCTTAATTGGATCCTGGGACCAACTCTAATGAGGAAAAGAAAGATCAGATTCAATTCCCAAACTGGAGAAGATAGATTTTATTGAAAATCGACTTGTCTTATTATTGATCCACAACTATTTGTCTCACTCACTATGGTTACCTTAACCTAGATAATTGGGCTAGATTCTAACCAGCTCCTCTACTTTCGAATCATTTACATTTCTTCTCAGATTAGAAGACCAAACAGCTATCCATCAATAGACTTGAGTAGACACTTAAAATCATCTTTAAAGTGGGAATTGCCACATCAAATATCATCCCAAAATTTGGTCTGCCAGAGCCTATCTGAAACAAGTATTTTTCAAAAGAACTTCATTCCCTTGTATCATAGACTTTCAAACCTCTACACCATGCTCTCTATGCACCTCTTAGGGGTCCCAAACTGAATCAAGGTTTAAAGTATTAGTATTGCATGGCACATTGCACCCTTGGGATACAGATATGTAACGATGTATTGCATGGGAAACATTGAAAAAAAGGAAACGGTGGAAACACTAACCAAACTTTGCAACACTTTGGCATCATTACATATAGAAAACAACTATCTATGATGGTTGGGAGAACTGCCACCTCATGGCATATGTTATCACCTATGGAAACTATGGAAACACTGTAAACCTTGGAATTTTTAAATGAAACTTTTGGAAATGTTATAATAAACATCATTAAAACTTTACACTTCATTAAACACTTGGGTATCAATTGTTGGAAACTGATTCCCTAGTGACAAAGGCTATCACGCACGTTCGGAACGTTAAGTGTTAGAAGTTGATCAATAACACTACACATTATCAATAACTCAAATCTATGACCTAAACAATAATGTCATTCATTGATAATATCATCTGGCTAATGGCCGACAGTTGGGATTGCTAATGCCATGCTACAAGCCCAATGTGCTTTTGTTAAGGGCCGACAGTTCCTTGATTGTTGTTTGGTGGGCAATGAGTGCATCGACTATTGGGCAAAAACAAATTTTGATGGAATCGTATGTCACACAGACATGGAAAAGGCTTACGATCATGTGAACTAGGATTTCTTTGATTCTGCCATCGATCAAATGGGTTGTGGGAACAAGTGGAGATTTTGGAATATAGTTTGTATTACTTCAACCTCTTACTCTTTATTGGTCAATGGCACTTCAGTCTGAATTGCTAGAGGTCAGCATGGCATTAGGCACGGAGACCCAATCTCCCCATTCTTATTTAATTTTGTAATGGAGGTCCTTAGTTGTTTAATCTCAAAGGCTGAATCCATGAGTTGTTTATCCGGTTGTAAAATTGAAGGGGGGCTGTATGTACTGTTGTTGCAGTTTGCTGATGATTCGCTATTCCTCCTCCCCAAGCTGAATCCGAAATTATGAATCTTTGGAGCATCTTTCTCATTTTCAAGGTTTGCTCCAGGCTCAAAGTAAATCTGCCCAAAAACAAGTTGTATGCAGTTAAGGAAAGCCTGAGTGTGCACCATATGGCAGTTATTGGCATCTCTCCCTGCGACTCATTTGGGACTTCCTCTTGGAGGGAACCAAGAGGGAACCAAAGAGCTATATCTCTAATGCGGACATTGTGAAGAGATTAATGTATGTGCCGATCTACAAGAGATTCAAGTTCAAGAAAGTGTACAACATGTGAGTTATTTTACGTGTTTGAAGGGGTGGGTCAATTTGTAATAAGGCCTTTTGTGTCAATGGTAGTTTAGGTTTATTTTATGCATGGGTCTTTATGTACTAATGCTAAAATCTAAGGGCAAAGTGGGGAATTTTGTGTGCTGGTTTACAGCTATTGTTTTGTTTTTTTGTGGGCTTCTAAAGTCAACAAGTGGGCCCTATAAGTAGGTGATAGACAACCCCTCTTTGGTTCCAAGTTTTAGTAGTTTAAATTTTAAGAAAGTTGGCTATCTTGAAGTCTTAGAATTTAGGAAATACTTTAGTCTCACGTTAAGAGTTATTAGAAGTTTCTATTTCAGGCAAGTTTCTATTATTTTGAGTTATGTAAGCCTTTTTAAAGGCATCCCCCAATTGAATCAATGGAGTTGAATTGTGAATTAAAGTTTTGAATTTAGGTTTTCCCAAGTAGGTGTTGTATCCCATCCTATCCCCTCCCTCTTCTAGGGTTGAAGCCTCGGCTTCCCATCTATCCCTCCTTCTATCTCTTGTTTCTTCTCTTTTTATTCTGCCTTTTTTCTTCTTCTTCCTCCTCTCTTCTCTTTTAGTTTTTGTTGAAAACAGACATACAATTAAATAAACCAAGTTGATGTTTTAAAAGACTTGCTACAAACAAATAGAGGTGTTTCACTCATTTTCTTATTTCCCTTTACTGATTTAGGGTTCTTCAGTAAAGAACATGCTAAACTGAATTTTATATTATTTGATAAATCAAATCAGCTCAGAATTACATGAAATTTTAATCATAAGACTCTTAAGTACATCAAAACATACCCTGAAAATTTCAGAATTTTCTGACGCATGATCAGGGGTATTTTGGTAATTTTGGGTTTCTGTCAAGAAATTCTAGAATTGCCTTTATGTATTTCTCTATTCTCTTTATTCCCCCTTTCTTCCCTAATCTCTTCTAACCCCCTTTCCTCTATTCTATTATTCATTTCTAAGTTATTTTGGTTATTTTTTGTGTATTTTAAAGTTCAAATTTTGGTTCCATTACTTGTGTTCTTGCTTCAGCTACCTTGGGTTTATTTGAGATGTTTGGCAGTACCATACATCAATTCTTGGTATCCTCTATATTGTGTTGCATCAATCTCTATGGGATCCGGTGATCGAGTGAATTCATTATAGATTTGCGGGGTGGAAGGGCTAGCTTTTGTCAAAAGGAGGCAAACTTACCCTTATCAAGAGCGTGTTATCTAATTTGCCTATTTATTTTATATCCCTCTTCTGGGCTCCCACTTCAGTCCTTGAGCCTATTGAATAGGCAAGAAGAGACTTTCTTTGGCCCACAATGGACGGAGCTTATAAATACCACTTGGTGGAATGGAAGAAGTTCTGTACTCCTATATACCTGGCTTGGCTTCTGTGAGCACAGAATCCGTACACAATGCGTGTCGGGGGCTGTGAACACTCATATCAGCATTGGAAAGTAACTTGCATTTTTTGGGGTACGTGCTTATCACTTTTTAATGCTGATGTGAGTGTTCACAGGCCTTTAAACACGAATTGTGCATGGATTTTGTGTGCACAGAATCCGGAGTGCTATATACCAGGGTGGTTTAAGTATTAGATCCTTAAAAGAAGTAAATAGGTCTTTACTGGCGAAATGGTTGTGGAGATTTGGAGCAGAATCTGATGATCTATGACATCGGGTGGTTGAGGCAAAATATAACTCTCATGCGAGTGGCTAATTTAGTGAGAAACCAAGAGGCCTCTCGGGTCTAGCCCATGGAAAGATGTATACAAAGAAATGGATGCCTTCAAGGTGGAATTGGCTATAAGGTTGGGAGAAGTAATATGGTGCTCTTCTGGCAGGACACGTGCTGTGGAGTCTTCCCTTTCTGCCAAGCTTTTCCAAAGATTTATGACCTAGTGCTTCTAAAAAACGGGACAGTGGAAGAGCATATCATTAGGGACGCTCAAGCTCACATTTGGGACCTACACATACTGCAAATGTAAACGATTGGGAAATGTTGGCCATGTCATGTCTGTTGGTGAGATTGGAAAATGCTCTTATCGGTAATAATTCAGAACCTGATCAGCTAATCTGGACAATGATTACCTCTTCAAAATTTTCGACTACCTCAATCTACACCCTGCTTCATTCTGTAGGTGCATTAGATTACCCCGCCTACGGCTTTTGGAAGTCTAGAATGTCGTCTAAGGCAATTTTTTTTTTTACTTTGGCTTATATATGTTGGTAAGGTCTTGACTCAAGACAATCTTATGAGAAGAGGATGGCCGATGTCTAGTCGATGCTGCTTTTGTTCGAAGAGTTTGGAGTCTGTGGCTCATCTCTTCCTCCATGGTAAGGGGGTTGCAGAACTTTGGGGGGAATTCCTTAAGCGTTTCAAGCATCCTTGGGCAGCACCGACTTCTATTCCTTCTCTCCTAGGCAGCTGGTTTGATAGCAGAACAGGGCATCTTTCCCCAAGGGTAATTGTCCCTTGGAAGTGCACTCCTCACATTGTTTGTTGGAGTCTTTGGACATAGAGGAATAGACGCATTTTTGAAGGCAAAGAAGCTTCAGCCAAGCTATTAAAAGAAAGGGCTTTGGGTTTGATGTACATATGGACATCCCACATTCCAAAATTCATGGGTTGTAATTTTATAGTTTGGGCCTTTGAGTGGGACTCCTTGGTTTTTAGATATTTCCCCTGAGGGGCTTGTAATACTCGTGCTTGCTCTCTCTTTAAATAAAATTCTTTACTTTACTGATTAAAAAAAGAAGAAAATCCTTTGGCCAATGGCCGTACAAAGTATAAACATAAGACGAGTGAAACTAGAGAAGTATAATGCAAATATGTGATAAGATATAGTAGCTGTCTTAACCCAACTCCCAATTGCTAAGCCTTAACTCCCAACCCCCAACCCCACTTCAATACTACATAGAGTTCTAAAGTGGTTGAAAATAATCACGACCATCCCTCTCACAATCACGATGTCGACGCTGCTAAGGCTGCCAATGAGTCGAGCTAGCTTGGCTCAACTCGGAGCTCGGCTCGTCATGAGTCGAGCCTGAGTCATGTTTAAAGCTCGTAGAGTCGAGCCTAAGCTTTTTCTTGAGCTCGTTTAATAAATGAGCCTGAGCAGAGCTGTGATAAGCTCGGCTCGTTAAAAGCTTGGCTCATTAAAGGATATATATACAGAACAATAGGTTGATATGAGTGTGCTGATCTAAGTTAAAAAAAATTATTGAGTTGAAAGGTTGGGCACGTTTACATAGGTTTAATGACAGTTTTTTTTTAAAGTATAGTGACACCTTTTGGTTGCACATGATTATTCTCGTTAAATAATTTATATATACTTTTGACAAGGACAAAATGGATTATTTTTTATATTATAAAATCTTCTCTTAAAATATCTTAATAAAAAATTTATATTTTAGATTTTAAATAAACTCTTTCAGATATTTAGAACTATTATGCTCTCCCGAACTTCCATATGGGCCATACCCATCTTTCCATACTCTTCTTATTTTATTTTATTTTAATTTTAATCTTTGTTCTACCTTTCCTGTTTTTAGTACCCCCTCTTCATCTCCCATTCCCAACCTCACCTATTCTCCCCTCTTATCCCTTCCAGCGAGTGTGTGTTCCTCTCTTTCTCTCTCTCTCTCTCTCTCTCTCTTCATCTGGCTTATTATTACCCTTGGGTCTTCAGAAGTGAACTGCATGCCTGCATCACCAACTCCACACACTTGTGTTGAAGGGCAACACTATCACCTTGGTGCCGTTGCTCACCATGATGTTGTTGGGTGGAGTGCTAGTGAAGTTGAAATGGAAAGGTGGTTTAGTGATAAAGTTTGTGGTATAGACATTGCGGGACTGCCTGAAAAAGTTGGCTTGGAGGAGGTGCCGTGATTGGTTGTACAAAGAAGACATTGTTTAGCGAAGTTGATAACATGTTGGGCCCTTGGCATGTCTGGTTCTGATGGCAACGGCTCAACCCCAGTTACACAATGAAGAATAAGTGCCTATCTAGCGGACTTTTGTAGTGGTGGCTAAGTTGTAGAGTTTCTTGGTGAAATTTGTAGCGAAGGAAGTGTCGTTGAAGAACGGAACAGGCGATTTGAAGAGAGAAAGATTTTGTTCTTGCCGGAGACAAAGGAATTGGAAGATTGTTCATATTCGAGGATCCTTGCAATGGTGGTCAAAGGAGGCCATGCCGGTGGCACTAGAGATGATTTGGAGAGTTTAATGCCTTCAAATTCGAGAAATGAAGGCACGTTGGGGACGAACTCTGTTTTACAAAAAAGTTAATGAAGAAAGAAGAAAACATGAACGATTTGGGAAAGAGGTAAGGGTATTTTGGGTTTTTTTTTTTGAAATTTATTTTCTGAGAAGCCAAGCCTGAGCCCTAATCGAGCTTACATTTACGAGCCCGAGCTTGGCACCTCAGGCTCGTCACGAGCCTGAGCATTGTCTTCATGTGACGAGCCTGAGCTGACCTGGGCAACGCTCTGCTCGTTGACATCCCTAGACGCTGTTGTATCTGCTGATGGAACTGATCTTTCCAAGTAACGATAGTACTACTGCCACGCCATAGTACAACTGTGCCATGCCTAATACTCACAAATGTATCTCTTATATGAACTATCCTCTACACTCATGAGTATCCCATATAGTGAAAGCCCGTCATTATATAATCCGAATGACAAGCATGACCCCTTGATCATATAACAATGATGACAATGCGGCATTGACTGAGTCATACTACTGCTGCTGGCCAAAGTTGAAGATATAATCACTCCACGAGGCTGGTTACTGGCTTTATGTACTACTACTACCATGAGGCCGAGGGAAGAACCTACCACATTGCTGGCCAAAAGAATCCCCATTGATGTTCATGCTATCAAATGACCCTTTTAAAGTGGTAATAGTGCCAATGGTGTGCTAGTAATTTTTCTCATCCTTTCGATATCTCCTTCCCCTCTGCCTCGTCCCCTAACTCTTACTGCCCTTTTGTTGCAAAGTCCTAGTCATTGGAGGATGTGTACCATGGTTTGTATCTTGAGTGGTGTGGTTGTATCTCCCCTTTACTGTGAATGGGCTAAGGGGTCTCTGACTCGTTCCATTGCCACCATATGGTCTATATGTTATGCCAGCCCGACCCCCATCACTCCTTTCATCACCTCCATCATCTCCATCACTTGACCTTGAAATTGTCCACTTCTCATTTTCAACTAATCCGCGGACCTAGGATTGCTGTTGAGTCTCCATAAAATCATTCTCATCCACTCCCATCTCACTCGCTATATGAGAGCTCGATCGTCCACCTGTCTCGTCTAATACTGGCTCCCTTACTACTTTGACCCGCTCGTATAATGGGTCCTCTCTCCTTGCAAAAAATATTTGTAAGGTTGATGGGACTAGTGTACTCTTCCAAATTCTAACTTTTCTATGTATTCTTTATTCTCAGGCGTAGGTTGTGATGGACGAATACAAGTTTATGAAGATTTTCATGCCCTAGTCTATTTGGAGTTTTTGGAATGAATGAGGTTAAAAGGTCTCTAGTTCCTCTCACAGCCAGAGGAAGATGTGGTATGAGTAGGGGTGTGCATGGGCTGGGTTCGGCTTAGGCTTTAGTAGGCCTGGGGCAGGCCTGACTTTGTACATTACGAGCTCGAGCTTGGAAGAAACTCAAAAATTAAGGCTCGAGCCCGGCCCAACTTTAGTGTATGGGCCTTCGGCAATCCAAGGCACTTTAATATATTATATAAACTATTTTTTTTTTATAATCACTACATATTTGTATAATTTTTGTTATAAAAATATATATTTCTAGAAAAATGTATATAAAAACTCTATATATTTTTATAATGGGATTTGGGCCTTGGGTTAGGCTAGGGTAGGCCGGAGTATGGCCCAACCATAAGATTGGGCTTCAATTTCAAGCCTAGGCTCTATCAGGCCAAGTCTTAGGTCTGGGCCTTTCGAGCCAATTTTTAGGTTGGACTGGGCTGTCCTAGCCTTGTGTACAACCCTAGGTCTATGGTAACACATGAATAGCAATCCTCCTCAGGTTGGGCGCACTTATCCCAACACCCACCACTTAGCTGTGAAATTAAAAATGAATGTGTATAAGTAATTGTTGGTTGCAACCCTTATTAAATTTCTATATAAAAATGACATATAATTACCTGGAGCTGTCCTATGTCGTTCTACCTTAGCAGCTAACCGTGCAAAGGACTCCACTACATCCCTAAAGTACTTCAACTAAAATTAGAAGGCCCAAAAGTTAGTAAATTATATTATAGAGTGGTAGGAAAAAATTTAGTTTGTAATTGTAGTTACCTTCCCAAGAACATCCGCTTGTTTAGTGGGACTGGGCTTAAGCTTCTTTATCACAGTATGTACATTCTCCAATAAGTCTGGCTCCATGCCAAACTGATGAGCATAGTGATATTTGGGATTTCGGTAGTATGCTGAAAATTAAAAAAACACATTTCAGATTCTAACCTTAAACAAATCATTGTCATTGTTTGAGAAATAATCAAATGAATATTACTTTTAACAAAATAAAATAGTTTAGTAGCCGTATGAAGTGGGTATATAAGCATCCATGTTTCTCTCATCAACGATTTTGATAAAGTCAACGTATCTATATGAGGCAACTGCTTTTATTGCCTCTTTCATAAAGTGGATGGATTCATAAATGTATTCCATTGTTGGCTTTTTGTCTCCATTTACCATCATAAGGATCTTCACAACCAGCTCTAATATATTCACCACCATACGACACTCATTCTACAAGGCAATGACTACTCACTATCTCTTCAGCTCTCCTCCCTGTTGCACTGTTATTCTCCCTATAGTCATACCATTCTAGTGAAGAAAACAAAGTCTTCAAGCCAACCTTCTTTTGTAGGATACTCTTTAATGCAATGTAGCTGGTGGCAAAACGTGTAACACATGGCTGTACGATATCACCTCCACATTTATCTCTCATCATTGCCAGGACATATCCATGGTTATATATAAATGTGATAACTGCTTTTTACCACCCTCCTCTTTTCCATGTCCTTAAGCATGAGGTCTATGCAATGGGTTATGCATGGTATATATTTTTGATTTCATAAGTTTCTCTCCGGCCTTCTTGAAATTGCTGCCATTATTTGTTACTATTTAGACCATATTTTATTTTCCCACCTCTTTGATCACCTCTACCAACAAACCATAAATGTACTTGGCATCCCAAATAAAACTGCATGCTTTCACATCTCTTAAAAACACTGTGAAACTATCACAATAAACCATAAAGTTGATGATTAACTATCTCATAGGACCAGTCCAATCATCACATATGATAGCGACCCCATCCTTTGGCCATCGCATCCTCAAGGTAGCTATATCGTTATCAAGGCTCTTTTTCTCCTAATTCAAATACTTTCCCATAAGCTCTTGTGAAGTGAGTGCCTATAAATCCGGTTTTTCCTTCCCCGCCTAGTCTAACATTTTTTGAAGGAAAGGCCCCGTAGTTGCATGGGCTAGAATGTTGTGGAAGAATGAGAATTTTGCATATGCTGACCCTACCTTATCTCTCACATTCCCTTACATTTCCTTCAGTCTTTTATGCTTTGTATGTTGGAAGCGGTACAAACCAGATCGATGGGAATAAGGGTAGGTTCATCCTTAATGTTATAGGCGCGGGTCATGCCCGCACGTGCATGCATCGACTAGCACCCTTACTACCATTGCTCCCTCACTTCTTATGTATAGAGGGCCCAAAATCTGACCTAGAAGAGTGAATACAATGAAGTTGCTCTCTCTCATGCCAATAATCAATGCTTGCCTTTACTGCAAGCTTATGCTGGCATCTCTGTTGTTCGGTCTCACAATCATATGGGTATACTATCCCATCATCATCATTAGAGTCTACATCCAATACAACCTTCCTCAACGCCGCTTCCTTCTCAAGCCTAGTCTTCATCTTTGCTTTTTTCTCTTCCAAGTCACATTCACATTTTTGTACATTTTTATGTTTCCTACTTGCTAGATGTTGTTTTGACCATGATATCCCACCACCACGCATCTCCTTACCACAATATTTACATTTGTCTTAGATCAATCTCCATCTATCTTGGTCGTATGTTGCCACCTAATGTCAACCAAATCCTCCTCTTGGTGCAAATGGCGAGGCATATTCGTAATTCTGTGAATCAAAAAACAATTCTATTAGAACACAGATGAAAACATGCTAAATTCATAAAAAAGTAGATCACGGTAGAACACAAAGGTTCTTTTTCAAAATGTTTTACCATGTTTGCTACAATTTTCTGATTTTTTTCTTCTATTTTTTGTAATTTTTTATTAAAATATGAGGAAAATTAAAAAATACAAAAAAACTTAGTAGAATTAAGAGAAACATATTGTTCTAATA
>JAOXJP010000386.1:0-18394 GCA_025762735.1 Platanus orientalis
GAGTAGTTCTTTACAAAACAGTTTGGATCAGTTCTAGGAACCTATGATATTAAAAAAAAATGAAGTTAATTCATTGTCCCCTAACTCTTGGTTGATGCAAAAATATTCCTAAGCTTCAAGCTCTTCAGAAATCCTAAACAAATCATTCAAAATTTAACTTTCCCTTTTGTTTGTTCTTCTCTCTTTGTTTTTGAGGTTTGTAGGTCAATTTAGGTTGATTTCTATCAATTATATAGATCCCTCGTGAGTCTTAGGTGAAGTAGAACCCTCATTGGGTTAAAATTGAAATTTTCTAAACTCCAAAATTCAATTTTCACGAATCGGATCGATCTGGCATGTTTTGGGCCATTTTTCTTATAAAATTTTACGTGGATGGATTGATCCGCTAAAAATTGTATCAATCCACTAAATTTGGATCCATTCGACATAATTGGATTGATTCGGTTGGATCCATCCGGTTAGGATCGGATCAATCCGGATGCCTTTCCCAAATTTGACCCCTTCGAACTAAAATACTTCCTCATACGAACTCCGATTTGCTCGCTGTTTATTTTACTAAAAACTAGACTTCAAGAGCTTTTCAGGGGCATATAATTTACTCACTAATTATATATATATTTTTATTGGAGTATTTTTTAAGTTACAAAACTGTTGTCCTATCTACACAGACACCTTGTGGGAAAATTATCATAACTTCTTATAGGAAACTCCTATTCACTTACTCTTTATTGTGTTGAAAAATAGACTTTAAGACCTTTATCATAATATATGTATTGTTGCTTGATTCTTTCTAAAAATATACAAGTTTGTCTCTAAATTTGTGTCAATGTTCAAATCAACATATGTGCATTTAAGTGATCCTATATATGTACAAAACTTATGTGATATGTGTTAGCATTCCAAGTGTGACACATGTACAATAATATGTGCGTCATGATGCAAGGTGTTACAAGGTACACACAATCTTTTGTCATACCATAAAGAATCATCTTATTGAATTGTAAATTATGTTTTATGTCATTTCTTGACCTCTTTTATGATTTTCTAAATTTGGGGATCTGAACTATAAGCTGCCTTTATCTTGTCATTTAACACAGGTTGTACTCTAATGCATGCCATAGCATATGTCAAATCGTGGAAAGATTTTTGACTCAACACATTAGTAACCACATTGGCTTTTCTAGGATGATAAATAATAGTGCAATCATAATATTTAATCAACTTAGGCCATATTCTCTACCTCAAATTCAGATTCTTCTGTGAAAACAAATATTCCAAACTCTCATGATTTATATAAATCTCATAATGTTTCCCATACAAGTAATGTCTCCATATCTTTAGTGCGAAAACCATCACAGCTAATTCCAAATCATGAGTTGAGTAACTTTATTCATAAGGTTTAAGTTGTATTGATGCATAGGCAATAACCTTTTTATCTTGCATCAATACACAACTCAAACATTTTCTAGAAGCATCACTGTAGATCACATATTTCCCTTCAGTGTTGGATGGTAATGTAAGTACCAGTGTTGAAACAAACGATCTTTTAGTTATTGAAAATTATGCTCACATGCATCATTCCAATCGAACTTGACATTCTTTAGTGTCAATTTATCAATGGTATAACTATGTTAAAGAATCCTTCCACAAATCTCCTATAGTAGCCAACTAATCCTAAAAAACTATGAATCTCTAACACATTTATAGGTCTTGGCCAATTAACTACAACATCCACTTTCTTGAGATCTACATAAATTCCATCCTTTAAGATTACATGTCCTAATAAAAGCACCTTGTCTAACCAAAACTCACACTTGTTGAACTTGACATAAAGATTGTGGTCCCTCGAAGTTTGTAGTGTAATCTTCAGATGCTCTTCATGTTCCTCTGTACTCTTTGAGTAAATTATGATGTCATCAATGAATACTATAACAAATTGGTCCAGGTATGGTTTGAACACCATGTTTATCAAGTTCATAAATGTTGCAAGTGCATTTGTTAGTCGAAAAGTCATGACTAAAAACTCATAGAATTTGTACCGAGTGCGAAAAGTAGTCTTGGGTACATCATCAATCTTAATTTGAAGCTGATGGTAACTAAACCTAAGGTTAATATTGGTGAAGACCTTGACACCTTGTAATTTATAAAAAATATCATCAATTCTTAGCAACGGATACTTATTTTTTATTGTCACCTTATTTAGCTATCTATAATTAATGCACAGCCTCATAGTTGCATCTTTCTTATTCACAAACATGACAAGTGCACCTCATGGTGAAACACTAGGGTGAACAAAACCTCTATCAATCAAATCCTGTAACTGCACCTTAAATTCTTTCAATTTAGCTGGCATCATGCGATATGGTGTCATAGAAATAGGCTTAGTGTCTTCCACTAGATCAATAGCAAACTCAATCTCCCTATATGAGGGTAATCTTGGAATATATTCAGGAAACATATCGCTGAAATCTCAAACAATAGAAATGTCCCTAATTTGTCATCTATCCTTCTGGTCATATATATTATATGCTAAATACCCTAGCCCACCTTTTTGTAGTAGTCTTTCCACTCAAAGGGAAAAAATAATCTTAGGAAAACTCTGTATTCCATTGAATATGACCACAAACTGATTAGGGATTCTAATAATCACTTCCTTGCTATAACAATCCACCATGACATGATGAGTAGACAACCATGACATGCCTAGAATGACATCAAACTCCTATAGGTATAATAGAATCAAGTTTGCTAACAACTCTACTTCCCCAATCCTTACTATACATGACTTGTATACCTGCTCAATAATCATAGTCTTGCCAAGCAGAGTTTATATAACTAAATCACAATCTGATGGTTCCGGTGTAGCATCAAAGTGTTTCATAAAACTAACATCCATAAACGAGTGTGTGGATCCATGATCAATAAGTAATCTAGCATCATGTGAAAAGAAATGGTTAATACCACTCACCACTGTGTTGGATGCTTCTGTATACTTCTCTATAACCGCATAGACACACTCTTGTATTTTTGACATTGATTTTCCACCAGTAGGCTTGGCCATCTGACCATTCTTCATCATTAGACAATCCCTAATCATGTGGCCTATCTTCCCGCATCTTAAACAAGCATCTGACTCTAGATGGCAAACACCTATGTGCTTATTTCCACATTGAGGGCAAACTATCCTATCACGTTGGGTCTTAGTCTCTTTCTCAGTCACCATTGTCCTCACGAAGATATTGACATTGTCATTAACATTTATGAATCCATCTTGACTTGAACAATTCTTCCCCTGATCTTGAATATGTTATAACCCCTCACATTCCCTCTCAACAACCATTGTTGTTTCAACAATATCAACAAATGTACTCGGTTGTAGAGCAGTCATGTGGGTCCAAATACCAGGACGCAATCCTCTTTGAAATTTAATGGTCTTTCTCTCCTCAGCACCTGAGATATGAGGAGCAAAGCTGGATAACTCCATGAACTTTGATTCATACTATAAAACCGCTATGATTACCTATATGAGTTCCATAAACTCTAAAATTCCTTATAGGTTTATCTTAGAGGGGGGTGAATAGAATTTACAAATTCCTTTTAACTTCTTTAAATTATTTAGATTGGTTTGATTTAATTTCAATCCCTTATGATTTTAAGTGTAAGTGGGTGTGCCCAATGTATAATTAATCAAAAGAAACTAGACAAGTGAGTATGCAAGTTAGTCTATTAGCTTGAAAATGAAGAGCACAAATGAAAGAGATATTGCAATCACATAAACAAACTACAAAATAAGTTTGGTTTAACACGACAACCTACATCCACTCTCCAAAAGCTCACTATCGAGCTTACGTAATTTTCATCAAGATTTAACAAATACAATCTAGGTTGAAATTAACTAAAAACCTTAAACTACTTACTAAAGCAAGCTATCACATACAGCCGGTGTCTCTGACGAGTGTAAAACTATTTATGATGTCTTCGGTGGAAGCAAAACAATACTTAGATAAAAGTATGAATGCAAATATTGCTTCACATAGATTGACGTTGCTATTATTATCAAGTGGGAGTGTTCCTTGTTGAACTAGTGTGCCTATTGATCCCACAATTCTTCAAGCATTGGGTCTTAAGCTTTGCCATGCAAAGGTTTTCTCTTGAGACAACCTATAAATGTTTCTCTTATAGGGTTTGTATCTAAAATGTGTAAAGGAGGAAGAATGAAAGAGTTTTTATGGAGGGATTACTCTCTTAGAGCTAAATCAATAGATGGTTGACAAATTTTCGAATTTTGGGAGCTCACATATGGTTAAAACCGATTTCTCTCATTGCTTGAAATGTTTGAACAAAAGAGAAGATTTCTCTCTTTATAATAAATGAGGGGTAATGTGGAACCTTGGATTAGAACTTTCCTAGTGGTTAAATGGTCAGGGCCTTCGAATTTTAATTGCACATTGCACGGTTTTTATTTTCAAAAAGTTACATGTTTGACCGGTCAAGGGTTTGGCGATCAGTCAGGACAAGATCCATGTCATGACCGATTAGGGAGATAGGTCATGTCTCTCGGGTTTTCTTGACCCATGTCATGACCAATCAGAAAACAGGTCATGACTCTTGAGTTTCTCTGACCCATGTCATGATCGGTCAAAAGATAGGACATGCCTCTTGGGAGTTTTCTCAAACCTAAGTGCTAGAAGATCTATGATTGGTCAAAGGTTTAGATATCGGTCAAGGTCATGGCCGGTTAGGGGTTTGGTGACTGATCAAGGAGTTCTGTTCAATACTTGAACTTGACTCTTTTGAGTCTCTCCCTTGAAACATTTCACCTAGGTATAGGGAAGGTCTTCCAACACATGCCTAGGCTTATTTAGGTCCACTCACATGCTACTTCTTACCTATATGAATGCATGAATATACATTGTATCCTCGAAGGTCTTGGTCTTCAAGTCTTTGGTCCACTTGTCATATTCACTTGGAATTAACACCCTCGAGCACCCTTACAAGACTTAGACACATGTTTTAACCATGGAATTGGCAAATCATATATGACCTAACAATCCATTTCCTTCACATCTCGAACACTGCGCAAAAAATAGTAGTTGCAAAAAAACCTGAGGAAATTGCCCTAAGTGTGTGGTTTTCCTTTCTTTAATAGTAAGGTTTCTATACACATATCTTTACAATAATCTAATTTTAAAACAAATATAAATAGAGATGCTTGATCCACCTAGGCACAACTATACAAAATATCTTTTGAAAATATGAGAACACTATTTATAAGATTTAAAACAATGATTTGTAACTTTTAAAAATATGAAATCAATCTTTGCAAATCCTTTTCTATTTTCAAAATCATTGAAAACATCTCTTTGATAAAAAAAAAAACATTAATCTTATAGAATCTCGCATGAAGTAGATGAAATCAACACTTTCATTTGAAAATTAGAGTTTTTATGAACTCTAAAAACCTATCCAATGTAAATCCAAGGAAAATCATGTAGGGATATTTTCAAAATAGTGGGTAAACAATTCTAGTAACCTAATCATGTTCAAAACAAAGCATGGATTATCTATTAATTTGCAAACAAAATCTCTCTTTTAAAAATACCTACTTTACTTTAAAACATGACTATTTTACAAAGAAAACAATGTAAATCATGCAAAGCAATTTTAACATAGAGATTAACAACGATCTAAGAACCTAAGGAATGAAAAACAAGACATACTTTACATATGTTCTTACTTGTTTGCTCATAATTTCTTTCCTAAGATTAAAGTTTTTCAAAAATCTCAAAATCCCTTGCAAAACCTACCTTTATCGTTTCTTCTTGCTCATTGCTTTGATCTTAGGGTTTCTATATCGAATTAGGTCGAAAACTATCACTTATATAGACCCTTAGAAGGTCCCACATCAATTGGGAAACTCCCAATTTCAAAACACTCAAAAAATAAAGTTTCTAAAAACCTATCCACAACAGATAATCGATCGGGCCACCTAAAGCCTGATCAACCAGGCACATCCCCAATCTATCGGTTTGCCCCCTCTTTTTTTCTCTTTATGTCACTTATACTAAAACACTCATAACTTTCTCATACAAACTCGGATTTGCTCATTGTTTGTTTCGATGAAAACTAAACTTAAAGATGTTTTCGATGACATATAGTTTACTCACAGATTCTTTATAGGGTTGTACAGATTTGTCTCTAAAGTTTCACAAATTTATAGGTCATTATATGTATGTTTAAACCCTCTAAGTGTGTGCAAAACACGTGTGACATATGTATGCAAAATTTGTGCATGGTGTTACAATTCTATTCCATAAAGCATAGCTGATCTTTTAACTAACTTATATAGGTTTCCTTCCATTTTAATAGAACCAACCTACCACGTAGCATTCCATAAGCACTTTTCCACTTAATTCATCTAACTTAATTTATGAGCAAAATCCTATCCAACATTTGCTTCCTTTTTTTTATTTTATATATTTATGATTTTTTTCTATACAACATTATACTCCATAAAGCAAATATGGTCTTTTAACTATCTTATACAAGTTTCATTCCCATTTTAATAATACCAATCTATCACGTAACATTCCAAAAGCACTTTTCCACTTCATTCACCTAGCTTTAATTTATGAGCAAAATCCTACCCAACATTTGCTTCATTTTGTGGATGATTGAATTGTAATAACTAAAATGGCCACTTCAGGGTATCTCGTAGTTATCAATCTTAACTATCTGGATCAATTACCCAATCCCTGAAACCATGAAATTTCATTCCCTCTATTTTGTTTTGGACCGACATATGATAAAACATTTTAATTCCAGAATACCACTTCATAGTTATAACTTGGAATTTACCCAGTCTATAATCTTGTGAATCAAAATAATATCATCAGTAAATATCATACACCAGGGGACATCCTTTTATATATGTCTAATAAATTTGTCTACATCTAAGACAATGAGATATGGTATTAATGTTGACCCTTTAGGTAATCTTAACATGACCACAAACTCGTTTGTCTCCTCACACTAGCTACCATTGCATTGTACATATTCTTATTCCAGTCAAAATATCTACTTTAGGCCTCAATCTTTCAAAAAATCCAATAGTCGGTACCCTAACATATGCTTTATCAAGTATACAAATACTATGTGAATCTCTTTATTCTTCTCTTTTAGCTTTTCCAATCAGTCACCTATATAAGAATAAATCATCAATCATTGATCTTCCAGGTATAAATTCAAACTAATTTTATTGACACTTTAATTTCGTGTTTTAATCTATGCTTAATCACTTTCTCCTAAAGTCTCATTGTATGGTTTATAATCTTGATACCACAATAGTTGATGTAACTTTAAATATCTCCCTTATTCTTGTAAATATGTAGTAGAATGTTTTTCTTCCATTCATTTGACATGTTTTAGTTCTAATTATTGAGTTAAACAACATAATTAAATAATAATAAATTATTGTTTCTCATGCATTTTCAAGCCTCAATTGGGATACTGTAGGATCCTAATGCTATCATTGTCTTCATCTTTGTCGGTGCCTCTTTAACTTTAGATTATCTAACCCTATAATTAAACTTACAATAATCTCCAATCTCATTGATAAAACTGATACCTCCTAAACCAAAATTCATGTTGTGATTTATTTAGTAAGCTATGATAGTTCATCCCTCTTTAATCTCCTTGTCTTTCACTAAAACTTGTGATCATTGTTCTTAATGCATCTAACATGATTTAAGTTTTTGCATAACCTATGAATTTTTAAATGGTACTAATATCAATCATCTTCCATACTCTATAGGCCATTGAGTACGTGATCAATATGATAAAGTCGATTTTGTTTTCAATTGGTGATCCACCAACCTAATGTGATATCACCATTTACATCTAACATATTGAAATAGGTGTGTTAATGGGTCTAATTGTTGTCAAAGGCAATTCACATATATAAGGCCGAAAAATATTAGTTTTAATGTCTCTTTTATGGTATATGTGTCATATATGCACATGATCAAGAACCACCATTGAATGATTCAACTTTAGGGTATTGGTTTGGTTGGTGAGATAAAGATTATATATCAAAATTTGAAATTAAATTCAAATTATATAGTTGGAAATCAATTAATCATACTATAATTTTTCATAGGTTGAACCTACTCAATGTTGGATCCAAATTCTTAGATTGATGCCCTTAATTACATACCTTAGATTGGTATATAGACCCTCACCATAATCCCAAGATAATTAAGGACAAATTATTTCACAAGACTAGCCTCATGTGAGACTACCTTTAATGAATTTAATAGAATTGGTGATGCATTAACCATACCACGACTTGGCATCAACTTTTATGAGAAACCCTTATCTAAAAATAAATAAAATCAAGAGGTTGCTTGGTCATAAGCCCTACATGGATCTACCTTTGATATCCACCATCTATCCTCATATTGAAAAGTTCATACTGGTGGGATGGCTAGATAAGTTAAGGTAAATATGTTGTGACTTATAATTGTTTGACCATATGAACATTTTGGTGATTATGTTTTGGGCCAAATTTGGTCTATGTTCAAGGTTGGAGGTTATTTTTGTCTGTGTGAATTATTGTTTATGTGAATTTAAGTGTAATTGGGTTAAGTTTGTTTAACTCTAGAATGTTTGAACATAAGGGATAAGTGACTTTTCATTTTTATACTTTATTTCTAATTAAGGGTTTTAATAAGATTATCAACAACTAAAGGGGTATCATGCCTTATATAGACTTGTATTAATTCCCATTTTCCTCACGTTTGAAATTAAAATAAATAAGAAAAAGGTGATTTCATGTATGTATGAATCCCAAGTGTGCCTTAAGTAAGCGTTTCTTCTCTCTTAATCTTCTTTTTTCAATATTCTTCATATCGGGTTACTATTATTCTCTAAACCTTGATCACACTCTATTAAATTCAAATCAAATTCTTCTTAGAACTGTAATTACTATTATTTGAACTATTTAATTTATAAAATATTAATGGAATCAGCAACCATACGATTGTTACAACCAATTGGCTAGCCTTAGTTCCTTCTTTTTCCTATTTTCTATTAACATATCACTTCAGTTCCTTACCACTAATTTAATTTCCAACAAATCTTAAGTTTAATTTCATACTATATAAAACCTTGACCATGCTAAATTCATATTACCCTAAATCCTAACCCCCTTTTTTATGAACCATATATTTTTATTGATGATTGATAATGAAAAGCTTAAAGGTCATACATAAGTTTTGGTATAAAAGCCAAAGGGTCCTATGTTTTTTTTTTCTTTCTTAACTACACCATCATGATTACTAATGTCAAGTTAATCTTTAAGATATAATTCATTCGTAACTTATGACTACACAATTAGATTTGGTAGAAGGTAGCTTGACTACTATCCAAGTTTCCATAGGCAAACTACTTGTTATTGTCCTATGGAGGGATAACAATAGTAACGAATCCACCAATGGTGTTGGGTCATTCGATTTAGGCCCAACTTTGGTTCCAAATCACCATCAACTTAAAGGGGTTCCTTAGGAGAGAAGAATGAACTGAATACAAGAATTCCAACTCCTACACATGTGACACAATAACATGGTCATGGAAGTGAGTATAAGGATGTTGTACCTCATGTAATGGACAAGATTTTTAATTTGGGAGTGCATGATGTCCTAGGAGATCATAATCTATAGCCTTGTTTTTTATTTGCTGTATAATTTTGACTACTTTTTTTCAATAGTAAACTATGTAACAGACAAATTTTAGTTTGTTGAAGGCAAACTCAAAGAGACAACAAAAGTATGGTACATAAAACAACAAGATATTTACCATGAATCAAATTTGGACATGCTAAGAACATAGAAAGAGAAGAAAATAGCAAAAACAAAGAATTCTTACTTACAAACTATATCCCTAGAGTGCATATTTAATTTACATTGCTTTGATAAGAAAAATATGACGATAAAATACACAAGGTTTTTTATTACTTGGTCACTCATACAAATTTTGAATGGAACAAAGAGATAATGTTTACTATATATCATCAAGGGCTGCAACCAAGCCTTTCTTACATCCCTTTTTTTTATTATTATAATGGATAATGCGATATGTGTTTCTTACCAAGTTAAGGAAGACTTGAAATGGATAGTAAACAAAAGAAGGTTAATGAAGGTTTTCCTAAAGGTGTTGCTCATGTTAATAAATAGTTTCGTGGAAAAACTCCTAGCAAAAACTAAATAATGTTTTCTCTTTAGTTTCTTCATGACTAGTACATAGTTCAACCACTTCACAAGCTAAGAGTAGTAAATGTTGTGTCTAAAGGCAAAATCAAAATTTGATGCTTCTCTTCTAAAGATTATCAACACTTTTTATGTTAGTACTCAAACAGTTTTGTATCATTTACTAATAAACAAGCATTGATTAAGATTGTTAATGCATCACAATAGAAAGACATTGTAGTTTTGAAATTGGAATAAGTGAAATAGGATGATGGTAGTGAAAATGATGATGATTTTTTTACACCATGTAAGGAAAATAAAAATGGAGATTAGCACTGAAGATATTTTTATAAACACAAGGTCAATGCAATGGATAGCTACATTATATTGAAATAGATGGAGGTAACCATATCAACATAATATCTAAAGATGTAGTTAGTAAATTGGATTTGAAAAAAGAACTACATCCCAAGATCTACAAAGTTTCATTAGTAAATAACACTAATGTTAAAGTCCATGAGATGTGTTTGCTTACTTGATTAAGGAATTTATTAACACGAAAATGCTTACCCTTATGGTTTGTCATATCCTTTTTTGTTGACCATGATATTTTAATAAATCCAACATTGTTCCCTTTTCGTGAAACAAAAGAAACATCAAAATAAGGGAGTCTAGGGTTTCAGCCATTGGAAAACCCCCTCCTTCTCTGCTATTTTCAAGTGGCTCCCGTCTCTCTCTCTCTCTCTCTCTCTCTCTCTCTCTCTCTCTCTTCAAGCCAAAGGAAATGCGATAAAATGATAAATCATCCCTCAATGGTAAACTCTTTGTCTTACAATGATCGAGTTTTAGACCTTTATAAATTTGCATCAAAGAGGAGCAAGAAGTAGAAAAGAGAAATTGAAAAAAAGAACATCTTTGAGAAGATACTCAACCAGAAGAGGAGTATTTTGTTTATTGAAGTTTTTGGCTGCAATAAGATTCCAAGAACCCCTTTTTGTTGTCTCTTTTAGCTTTCTTGAAGAGCTCATTTGTGTTTAGAGTCTATAATTCTTCCTTCATGAAATAAAAGGTAGTGAGACTTCTATTGCTATTGTATTATTCTCAAGATTACTGGATTGTGCTTTGCATAAGCATCTTGGAGTAAGCCTTTTGGTGAACCATGTAAAAATCATGTATGTGTTGTTGTTGATTCCTCTTCTTTATTTATTTCTCAGTTATCTTGCTTTTCTACATCATCGGATTGAACACAATTTGCAAAACACTGAGAACAACTCAGTTTATTCATTGATAACAAGTGGTATTAGAGTCAGGTTGTTTGGACAATGGCAACAAAGACATCTAATGCTAGGTTTGAGGTGGAGAAGTTTTCCAATAGAAACAACTTCAACCTATGGCAAGTAAAGGTTAAAAACTTGCTTGTACAACAAGGCCTTCATGAAGCCCTTATCAAAAAAGAGAAAGGGAACCCAAAATTGATGTTGGATGTTGATTGAATATTCACTAAAAAGAAGGCGATAAACACAATCAAATTGTACATTTTTAACGAGGTCCTCTACAAATTTCTTCATGAGAAGATGACGGTGGAGCTATGGCAAGTAACTATCAAATGCGACTCTTTATATGACAAAGTCACTATCAAATCGCCTATTTCTTAAGAAGCAACTCTACATACTCTGAATGAAGAAAGGTACGCACATTCATGACCATTTAAATTCCCTCAATAAATTGCTTAGTGAATTGATTAATATAGAGTTAAAATAGAAGAAGATGATAAGGCACTCCTCTTCACATCACCAGCATCTTCATATGAAGATTTAGTCATGACTTTGATATATGGAAAAGAGATAATTACTCTAGACTGTTGCACTTTTATTTGATGAATTGAGGAGGAGGTCCCAATCTAGTTCAGATGGAACTGGTCTTGTTAGCAAAAGGGGTGAAGCCTCGATTGTAGAAAAATTTTAAAACGATCATAAAATTCAAAGGGGCCATAGTATGCCAAATTTTAGACCCATAAATAAAAGTATAATTTGTAACTACTATAAGAAATTTAGATATGTTGTTAAAAATTGTTGGAAAATACCAAATAATGCCAAAAAGGAAGGAGAGTCCTCTCACTAGGCTAGTGTTGCCAAGTCTGACTCTTTTAGTGGTGGTGTTCTCTGTACCCTCCTAACTTCTAGTGAATTCAAGAACAAATAAATACTAGACTTGAGAGCATCATTTCACATGTGTTCTAAGAAAGAATGGTTTAACCAATATCGTAGTGATGACTATGGCTCATTTCTTACGGGAAATGAAAGTAAATGTAAAACAATTGACATTGACAGAGTAAAACTTAAAATATCAAATGGTTGTATAAGGACTCTTAATGAGTTTAAGCATGTGTTTGAACTTAGAATGAATCTAATCTCATTAGGAGCCTTAGATGAGACAAGGTGTAATACAACCATCGAGTTTGGTGTCCTAAAAGTTAATAGAGGTGTCATAATCCTTATGAAAGGAAAGAAAATTGACAACCTTTATATCCTTGTAGGTAGTACTGTAATGGGAAATGGTGTTACAACAAATGATGACAAACAGACTCCCTAAATCTATGACATAAAAGACTGAGTCATATGAGTGAACAAGGATTTACAGAACTCATAAAAAGAAAATTAATACCGAATGTTGATTCTAGTAAGATTGAGTTATGTGAAGTTTGTGTATTTAGAACGCAACATAAGGTTAAGTTTTCGACTTCCAAACACACACTAAAGGACCTTTAGACTATGTTCACTCGGATGTATGGGGACCTACTAAAGTTACCTCTCCAGGTGGAGTAGATTACTTTGTTTCATTTATTGACGATTATTCTAGAAGGGTGTGGGTGTATTTTATGAAACACAAATATGAAGTGTTTGAGAAATTCAAACATTGAAAAGCTATGGTAGACAAATAGATCAGCGGACATGTTAAAATTCTTAAAATAGATATTGGGGTGAATATACCCTAATTGAGTTCCTTAACTACGGTAAAAATGAAGGAGTCAAATGACATTTTATTGTACGTAAGACACCCAAAGAAAATGGGGTAGATGAAATAATGAATAAAATCGTTGTAAAAAAGGCTCGATGTATTCTGAGCCACTCTAGATTAATCCATGGTTTATGGGCTGAAGTTGTCAACACAACTTGTTATTTGGTAAACCGATCACCATTAGTTCCTCTAAATGCTAAGACCCACGAAGAAGTTTGGTCTAGAACACCATCTGAGTATTCTCACATGAAAACCTTTGGATGCGCTGCATATACACATAATTATTAAAATGAGCACTTCAAATTAGACCCTAGATGAAAGAATTGTATTTTTATAGGGTATGGTGATTGTGTCAAGGGTCACCACTTATGGGACCAACAATCTTACAAAGTTATTTACTCTAGAGGTGTCTCATTTAATGAAAGTGAGTTTCCTCACAAGAAAAATGAAGAAAATCTTACACAATTTGAGGAACCAACTTAAGAAATATAAATAGTTAATGAAATCCACATTGAAGATGAAACAGACACTCAAATACAAGGTAATGATGATGAACAATAACTTCAATCATCATAATCAATTAGCCTTAAAAGGGAAAAAAGGACCATTAAACGACCTGTCAAACACAGTGATATTGTTGCCTTTACTCTCATCACTGAAAATGGTAAGCCAAATATGGTTTAAGAGGTAAGAAATAACAAAGATGCTGAAAAATGACAATTAGTGATGTGAGACTAAATGCGGAACAACTTCAAATTAATAAAAGCAATCCAGGAATAAAATCTGGAATTTTTGGTCAAGGGGTAAATCTATAACTTTATAGAAAGTTAAATTATGAAAATACCCCTAGCGGGTGTTAGAAAATTCTGAAACTTTAGGACTATGCAAGGCAGATACTTACGAGCCTCTAGTAAAAAGTTTACAAAATTCCAAGTAGTCTAGCTATTTTTCTTAGAAAATTCCCAAATTTTCTATAGCCGAATTCAATAGAAATCCAAAGAATTAAGCCTCACTTCCAATAGACTCAAGCTTTCAAAGTACTTTTCTTACCTCTAAAAGTAGACCCAAGAACCTCTATAAAAGTGCTGAAATTAGTCCAAAATCAAGCTTCAAAGTATAAAGTTTTTGACAAAAAAATATGCTCCAAGAGTAGGTGCCACCTAACTTGCTTTATGGCCTCTCCTATTTATTAAGGAGAGGCTTGATGAGAAGTAGAACAGCTCCAAGTAGGTCGTCTAAGGGTTGATAAAACCCTTATGAAAGGGTTTTGTCAATGGTGATGTGGTTAGGGAGTGGTGTTAAGAAGAATCAAGTGAGGTTAGGTTCAGCCTATAGAAATCCTAATGAAAAAGATGACAGAAAGAAAGGAAAAAAGAAGGAATGGAAGAGAATATTAAGAATAAGAAGAGAGGAAGAAGGAAGAGAATGAGATGAAAGGAGATTGAAAGAGAAGAGGATTTCCTCACCCTAGGAAATCGTAGAAGAGACAAACAGCCCACTTGTGGGTTAAAAAAAAAAACTCTCATAATTCATAAACTCTGCCTAAATCATTACATTAGTAGGGTTTTTAAATCCCTCTTAACAAAATTAGAACCCCCCTAAAGGCCTCACATGACCAATACCTTTAACCCCTCTGTTTAGCATTAAAAAAACTAACATAAGATTCCTTAAATACCCTCTAAACACTCCTACTTAATAACTCCCTACTCTATAGTTGTGAAAAGCCTTATTACATGATAAAATTAAAATAAAAAGACCCTAAAAACATCCCCTACCATGAACACTTTCCCATTTTCTTCCTTCCTTGGTAGAACTTTGGTTTAGGTTTCCAAATATGGTAGTTCTTCTCCAAGTAATGTGGAGCTGTTGCATCAATTAGACATGCAAGAAGAGTGGAGACACTATTAAAGAATAAGACATGAGATCTTGTTGAACTTCTTAAAGGGTAGAAAACAATTGGGTGCAAATTGTTCTTTCGAAAGAAAGATAGTGATGATAGTCAAGGCATTAAATTTTAGACTAGTTGTCAAAGGTTTTTCACAAAAGGAGGGAATAGACTATAATGAAGTTCTTTTCTCCATTTGCTAAACACACTTCTATTAAGACTTTGTTAGCAATTGTTTCATGTAAAGACTTAGAATTAGAACAAATGGATGTGAAAACAACTTTCCTACATGGGAATCTCAATGGAGAGATCTCTATGATTCAACCCGAACACTTTGAAGTAGGAAAACAATAATCTTCGATGTATAAACTGAATAAGTCTCTCTATGGCCTTAAACATGCTCCTAGATTGTGGTACAAGATATTTGACTCATATATGTTGAGCCTTGGGTACCATAGAGGAGAATATGATTGCTGCCTTTATTCAAAAGACACTAAAGAAAATGAAAGAGATTTTCTAATTCTATATGTTGATGACATGCTAATAACATCAAAATCAATGTCTAAAATTGATAGGTTAAGAAGCTTTTAATGAAAGAATTTGAAATGAAAGATTTTGGTCCTACTAACAAGATCATTAAAATGGAAATTAGAAGATACCATAAAAAGAAAATGTTTTAACTAAGCCAAATAAATTTTATTAAGAAAATTCTTGAAAAATATGATATGATGAATGCCAAATTAGTCTCAACCACATAGCACTTTATGCTCTGTGCCAAGATGAGTCCTAACTCTCAATTTAAGGATACATGATGAAAAATATTCCCTATGCTAATGCCCTAGGATGTCTTATGTATGCCATGGTAAGAACACATTCTGATTTTTCTCACGCATTGAGTGTTGTGGGCAAGTACATGTTAAAGCCTATAATACAACATTGGCACGATGTAAAGTAGGTACTTATATATTTTAAAATTTACCCAAAATAATGGCTTCATGTTTGAAGGTAGAAAAAATGTTAACCTTTATGGTTATGTCAATTCTGAATATGTAGGTGATCTTGATAAAAGAAGATTTACCATACGTTTTGTATTCATCTTATAAGGTGGAACAATTAGTTAGGAGTTTATGCGTCAAAGAATAGTTGCCTTGTCTACAACAGAGACAAAGCATATAGTTGTAATTGAAGCCGATAAAAAAGCCCTATGGCTTCAAAGTCTTGCAAATGAATTTAAAAAATTAAATGGGAACATTGACATATATTGTGACAACCAAAGTATTATTCATCATGCTAGAACCAAACACATAGATGTTAGTTATCATTTCATTAGTCAAGTCATTGAGAAAGAAAATATAACGTTAGAAAAAATAAGAACGACAAAAAATGTAACTGATATGCTAACTAAGCCATTACCTCAAAAGAAATTTAGGCATTGCATAAACTTGATAAACTTAAAAGATTAATGGTTATGCCCCTTGAAACTTTCTTTGTGGTGGGAACAAATCTAAGTAGAGATTTGTTAGATAGCTTTGATCCATCCACCATAGGATCCAACGGTTATAATATCTTATTCATCCAATGGTTGAGATTATATCATAGCCTACTCAAATCTCTTTTTCTTTTTGTGAAAGAAAAGAAACATCAAAACAGGGGAGTCTAGGGTTTTAGTCGTTGGAAAACCCCATTATTCTTCCTTGTTATTTCAGGTGGCTGCTGTTGTGGGCCTCGATTTTTGCATGACGGGTAAATCCCATTGAAAAAATACTTTCCTGTAGCAAGAAATATCCCATGTGATTTGGAGTCACCACCAATCTTTTTAATGATGTGACTGGACATCAGTTTTGAAAAAAAAAAGTTTAAGTTTTGAAAATGTTTTGAAATATCTGACTCCACACTTAAACTGGTCAACTCTCAAAGATTTCAAAGTAAGTTGTTCGTTTATGAGTTGGGGAAGGTGTTAGGCACCCCACCTCATCTGTTTTCGTAGTTCCCTACTTTAAACCCGTTATAGTCTAAGGGTCAATCTTGATTAATCAACTATTCATTTTATTTTTATCTTATTTTATTGAGATTAAGTAGGGAATCCACATGCCATTTTTGTCAAAATTTTGACAGCATAACAATTATAATATGGACCCCCTGGGGATGAATAGTGATCCCCATGTCACTTCTTTAATAACCTAATAGTCCACATATCAACAAAAACACTCTAAATATATCATACATTCATCACATCATCACTGTCCACCTGACAACTCTGTATCCATCACCACCACTCACTTCATCACATTTACATAATTTAAGTAGACTACCAAATTATCCCGTATTCCATAAGCTAATGAATTCCAAAGATAAATATATGTACAAACTTTTATTCAAATAAACTAAATTACTTTAAACAAGTTGAAGATCTAAAATACACATTTTACCTACTCGCATCACAGTTACATTGTCACTCCATAGCCAAGCCTTTCAGATATTTCCTGCATATAAATCAATTTGTAGGTAATCAAATCTGTTATTAAGGGACAAAAAATGAAATAAAAGAATTAAGTTGATAAACATACCTTTTGATGCTTTTCACATAACTGAGAAATCCATGAGAGGTTAATACATGCCAATTCCATTCACTTGTATGGGAGAAATAAATTGAAACTATGCTATATGCACTAAAAGGAAAGCATGTTTCATATGTAATATACCACATGGTTATCTTAAAAATAATGCAGATTTTTATAGGGTTAGTATGTTGAATAGAAGAATGCATTAAAGGATGAACCAATTGAAGAGCTAATTATGGTTTAAATCAATTAATCAGTAAGGAACTAATTAAACGATGAGAATCAAATAAAGATGATGAGTGAGACAAACATGTTTATGCAAGTTTATATAAAGATTTTCATGTTGCATGGTAAAAGTACAACAGTCTATGTGAAGCTGAAAGCAAGAATTTCGTAAGTAACAAATGAACTGAAATGAGATAATCCAAACAGATTTGCATTGTACTTTAGAAGTCTGTCCTAAAAAATACAGTCTCATGCAAAGGCTTCTAATTCATAAATCTATGCCTTAAGCCTTGTGAATTCACAAAGGCACACAAATGAATGGGATTGAGTAAATAATTTCACCTAAGCTCTAACAAATGATCACATGTATTAAAAATAATAATAAATAAATAATGCAACCATGTAATCCTAGATGAGCATACATGAAATAACATTCTGGGAATTTATCTAATTTCGCTACT
>JAOXJP010000407.1:0-18393 GCA_025762735.1 Platanus orientalis
ATATACAAATGGTAAAACTGAACCTGCTTCATTTTATGCCCACACTTAAAACAACCGAAGATTAGTTTTCTAGTTCCCATTTCATTGTGAAAAGTAGTAACACAACATCCAAGCTTTCAAAAGTTAATGTAAAGCATTGATTGATATTGGCTGTGAAATAACAAGCTGGTTTCATGATATACTAATTTTAAGGGGGAAGATATGCCTCTTGGAATAACAAAAAAGAAATGTAAATTAAAATGCCAAGCACTCAAGTGGAAACATGTCTATCCTTGCTATCCCTTTCGAGTGCACTTGCTTTTCAAGCTTGGGTTCCAAGGTAGTTATCTTAACTAAGAAGATGAGAAAGAAAAGGATATTGACCCAAGAATCTCCAAAGTACGAGCTCTGATTGGCTGCTTTTGAAATATGCTTGGCCCCTACTATTTGAACGATGGTTAAGTGAGAATACGAAGGAAGAGAGCTCTCTGCTGATCATTCAAATCATGAAAGTGAAAGAAAACCTTTTGTAAATATCATTGCAGAGTGTGGATCTGGTTCCCCCACCAGCGCCCCCCCACCCCCTAACTAGTTCTCTTTGTCTGAGTTTGTTTAAAACTATCACTTTCCAGTCAGTTCAAAAGGGCTTATCGCTAACAATTACAGGAACAAATATTCGGAAATCTTTATTGCTTTTTAGTTCAGGGTCCAGGTGAATGCGAACAAACAATATCACTTCTAAGGAAACAGCTACATATTAAAGTTGATGTGCTATATTCTAAATTTATTAACGCCATTCATAATCAGGACGTCAAAGAATTTGCAGGTGGCCCCAACATATGGAAGGATGAACGCCAAGCCAAAGCCAACATCTCAGATATCCTGTCAATCTTTTTACGATTGGAAGCTGCATAGAAATGATTCCTTCCTCATTGTTTTTGAGATTCTGATTCAATGAAGGTCACTCAACATCCATACCCCACCTTGTATTTGGATGAAATCAATTTGACACCAATCCGGTGGTTAAAACGAGCACCTCATAATGAGGGATTCATCATTGAATCGGGACCCTTTTCTTTTGCCTTCCCAACATTTGCAGTGAATAAGCTTCAATCCAGTTTTTGCCCCTTCTTGGAAACCCTCTTAGTAACCTACTATTTTTGTTCTTTCCTTCTTTTTTCGCTTTCTTCTATACATGATAGTTATACAATCACTGGTTTTGTTTGAGGCAATCCCTCATGCTGCAGAACACATGGTGGTGGGTGACTAGGGGTAACCTGCTTAAGAGGGGATTAATGGCAATACTGCAGCTCCCCTGTCAAGTGTCATCCACCCTCCATGTGTTGCAACTAGAGAAGCTGAAATGAGGGGATGTCTCAACCATCTAAGTTTTCCTATATTCCAAACGGACATAAACTATGAACACTACAATGGTGATACCTTCCATACCCAGTACACTAGGGGTGAGCATGGGCCGGGCCATGATATGCCCAGCCCTGACTCAATAATTATAGTTCGGGCTTTGGCCTGTACATTTTTAATAAACTTAGACCTAATTAATTGATCGGGCCTCAGGCTGGCCCATAAATTTCAAAAAATTTTAATATTGAGATATAGATTTAAACTCTAAACCTATTATGTACTAAGTAATGCTTTAGCTAATAGCCTATTTGGCAGCCACCTGTAATGCACTCATTTCATTTGAGTTTCTCAAAGCATTTGTAACCATGAGGTGACGGTTTGTAATGAACTCATTCAAATTTATACTGATTTGTTAACTACAATTAGTAATGAATCATCTCAAGTTTCTCTATAAAATGAAATGATTGAAATTATCAAGCACAAATCGGTGCAAATTAGAATGGGTTCATTATAAACCATCCCATTGTGGCTACAAAAGCCTTGGGAAACTCAAATAAAATGATTACATTATAGGTGGCTGCCAAACGTAGCCCAATTGACTACAAAGTTTTATTAGTTTTAAAAAAACATAGAAAACCATACATTTAAATTCCAAGGATTGTTTATTTTAAAAAGTACTAGTGAGTGAACTTGTGCAAGCCCAGGCATCACATAATATATATAATAGGCAATTGTTAAAAAATGCAACAAAAAAAGTAATTAAACAACTGTATAAATTTTTATTCAATTAATGTCTATTAAAAATGAGAGATATTAGAGAGACGATTTACTAAAAGAGATTTAAAAAAAGATTAGTACATTTGAATTATAGAGATTATAAGATTTTTTTGTCTAAACATAATGAAATAGAAAAAAAATGAAATCAGGAAAGAAAGATAAGTACATACCTGTTGGTTTTCGTCAATAAATAAATCTTTAATTTTTATTTATTTTTGGTTTCATGGAATAATATAGTTCGAGTAAGGATGGAGAGGAGATTGGGACAACGTTGTGTGGAAGAAAAGAGGGTGTATACATATAAGGTAATTTAAATTGAATTAAAAAAAAAAACATAATAAATGACATGATTAATCCTTGAAGAATAGATAAAATACCTAATATTGTTTCACTTAAGAAATATTACATAAGAGATGTGTCTTTAAACAAAGAATAGTACAAAAATTTAGGAGATTTTGAGAGTTTTAAGGAGTTACATTAGAAAAGTTGAAGTGGGATTTCAAAAAATCTAGATAAACTAACTTCTTTATGAAAGAACTTGAAATAAGGAGCAAAATGGGGTCCACATGACCTTTTAAAATGAAAGGAAGAAAGGAATACTAAATGTAGAGGGGGCTACCCGCTTTGCTTTAGTGTAATAGAAAGATTGATTTCACTAGGACTTGAACCTAATGCTTATTGTAAAAATTAAAAAAAAAAAAAAAAAAAACATTTTTATCAACTAAGCTATGTAATATTTAATATATTATATATAATACATATATATTATATATGTAAAGAGTTTAGGCCTCGGGCCAGGCAGAGGTAAGCCCAAACTCGGCCCTAAATAAAAGTTCGAGCCACAGGTTCTTGTTGGACCTAGTTTGGGCAGGGTTTTTTCAGACCAATTTTAGGGCCGGACTCAAGCCCACCCAACCCATAACCACCCTTACAGTAAACATCTCCTAATTGCTTAAGAGTACAAGCATTGAAATAACTGGTCTGGCGGACCAAACTACATGTTTATATGCTTGCATGTATGGGTATAAATTTAATCCTATTTGATTTGAGACCTACATTTAAGTATCTTTGGATAGCAAAACAACTGACCAAGCATGCAGACCACCTCTTCTGAACAATGAACTCATCCTTGATAAGCTTTTAACTTTGCTCGGTGTAACCATTGCACATGATGTGCTCATGAATAGGAGGGCAGTAGCCGTGACGTGCCATAGCTTGAACCATGGTGTGCCAAGTTTTGTATCATGGTTCTAACAACAGCCATTAGCCATCTTAATGGAATACTGCTGCTCACTTTTAGACAGTATACAGCCATTCGCCATAGCATGGTTCTAATAAAATGGTTTAGCCTTGAATCAAAATTTGATTATATATCTTAGCAGGGCTGATATAGTGGATATTTTCCATCACCCTATTAGTGGTGAGTGCCTCGACGGGCAACATAAACAAGCAAGTTGTACGAGTGAGAACCTATTTGTTAGTGCTTTGGACCGACAGGGTAACCAAGCAGATTCCATTTTGCACGTAAAAAAATAAAATCCACATTCTACACTCTGCAGCCATCTTAATTATACCTCTTAAATCAACCTAACATAAAAAAATAAATAAATAACTTGATCTTCTAACATCAATCCTGCAAAATGGATTTATTTCTCTTGTAGCATCCAAGCAACAGTTCTAACACAAGTCCATTTGTTGGCGTAGTTGAGCAAATTATCAGGACAGATAAAATATAAAAAAATTTTACAGTGCAGGGCAGACTCATATCCATCCAATTGGAATTTCGTTTATCAGATGGCTGGATCATTATTCAGGAAACTTTTTACCGAAAATAAAAATAAAATCAGAAAACTAGCATGATAAATACTCAGTTGGATAGGATAGTCAGGTTCCTAACGGAAAAGATTATATACGGAAATCTGCTTTCCTGATGTATTAGGATGGCATTAGGGGGTGGACACATCAGTGCTGAAAAGTGATAAGCACCCCCCAAAAGGTGAAAGTCACTTTTAGGTACTGATACTCAGCCCCCTGATGTCATCCTAATACATCAGTAAAAGCAAATTTCCGTGCCTAATCCCAGCCCGGTTCCTAAATGGTAGGGTACAAGAGAGGTGAACTATTTGGTTTCACATTCTGTGGCAACCAGTGCCTTACATTAGAGGCTGAGCATCTACTTCTATTGTTCAAGGGGACTAGGCTTGTGAACAAAGTGGTTACAACTCGTAGGGGCTTGGAGAATTTACCGTATTTGGTAAACAGGTGATATACTGGAGATTCACAGCCTTTTTTTAAACACCTTGACTGAATACAAGTTCCATCAATAGGTGAAAACTTGTAATCCTGGCGCTATGCAATTTGCAACAGTAGGTGATGGTGCAAACTGAAAGTACAAAGATACATTAAGTTCAATCTTCAACCTCAAACATACTTTTAACATACCTTCAGCTTCATAAATCTAACTTTCTACAAATATCTCATGTTAAGAGACTTCTATATGTTCCACCTCACAAAAAGGCTAGAATCAAAAGCCTATGAATGTTGAGGGTATTTTAGAGTGTTAGATGATGGTGGGGTCTTTTGTAACAAGGCATTAAGCCATTGGTAGTTTAGGAAAATTTCTGCTTTGGGATTTACTTGTAATAAGACATTAATGCCAGGTAATTTATACACTTTACATGCTTTTTTTTTTTTTAATAGGTAAACATTAGTGGTTAATTAATTAGCAGTGAAGAAGGGTTTTGAACCCAGGTCTGTGGTACAACACCAACATACTTTTAGAACTTGGATTGACCTGGAATTTTGTAGGACTGTTCTATCCATCTTCTGTTAGCCTGTTAAATTCCATACAATTTTGACAAGCCTAGAAGGGGTATTTTTGTAATTTCCACTTGCTTGCTAGATTTCCAGAATTCTGTTATTGAGATTACCCTTGATCTAAGGTGTTGAATAGGTCAAGCTTGGGCCCATTACCTGCAGGTTTACAACAGCCCCATAGGCTGTCCTACACCATACCTCAATGAAAGAATTTTGCAACCCTACAGGAAAGTTCTGATTCTACAAGCTAATGACATTAATTATGTTGACCTCTTATTGTTCAAAGGGCTACTCTTACTTCAGATGCATAAACCCACAGTGGACTTGAAGGGGTTTGGATCCACCCAGATCAGAGGAATAGATTTACGAACTAAATTTGAATTATTTACTAAATTTAATCCCCAGATGCACTATAATGTATCTATACATGTTCCCCAGGTAGTTTCTCAAATGTCTCCAGCAAATCCAACAAGATTTGCTAATTAGAGAAATATGATGCTACAACTAATAAAGGATAATAGCCAGAAACAGAAAGAACATAGTAAATCACAAAATAAACAATTTAGTTCAGAGAAGTCCAAAAAATACCTTGACCTAGAAACTCAACTGATTCCCTAATCAAGGAGGAAATTTTGGAAGTTCCACCTTTCTTCTATCCAAAAAACAAAGCAGCGTGAAACTCTCAATATGTGGACCAAAAATCGCTGAGCCGTTCAAGTACCTGCAACCCACCACAGGATGCAATGTCCACATCAGTATTGAAGGCTTGAAGCTTTATATCATAATTCATGAAGGACTAATTACTTCAAAACTAATCAATCCCATGATGCATCAAACACATCAGACAAATATGACCCTCACAACAAGTAAGTTTACAATAAAGTGTTGAAGATTATAATTTCCCTAACTAAATCAAATGATCACCAAATGTGACCAATTCGCCCTTGGTTGAACCATATTAATGGACAAGGTAGAGCCAAACTTTAGCAGCAAGAGAGTTTGGAAGTTCATGTGAACTGGCAGAAAACATGTATGGGTTGTGTGTGTTTTCCACAAATCTGAATCTACACAAATTATTTTGTCCTTCATAATTTTTTCCCCTATTTTCTTAAATGACAGATAACTTGTCGCTGCCCATTCCAGAGGCTCATAATTCTTGTGCTTCCTTCATTCCAAACATTACACGAGAAATAAGGACTGAACGTTGATAACAAGTCTGTCATACCTTTAGGAGTCACTTAAAATTAATTTATCCCTTGTGCATATTTGCATGTTATGCCTCAACCTGGGCACTGCAGTACACCAACTTCTAAGAGCTATAGACAACTATCTGATTAAAGTAATTCAAATCATGCTCTCATCTTTCAGAAAAGAAGGGATAGCAATGATTTTTTATTTTTTACATTTTATGGATAATCTTTATTTAATTATTTTTTTCATTCCATAAAAATTCTTGAAGTGTCTTCAATATGTCATTTTCCAAGTAATATCTCAACAATGAATACAGAACAACAGAGAAGCCATCAAGACTCTTTCCTAATCATGTGGCTTTCTCAAGCGTAATAGAATCATGCAAACTCCCAGCAAGAAGTGAGGTAGAAATTTTAATTGGTAAGGCCCTTCATAAAAATTCAATATCTCCTTTCAAATGTCTCCTGGCTCTCCCTTACTCCACATGCCTAAGAATACTTTTATGCAATTTACCATTCACGCAAAGGCCAAATGACAAAGCTATTTGCATAGCTTGCTGACTCAGGAATTTGACTCAACTCAGCAAACCTGGGAGTAAACTTGACTAAGTAGTCACCAGAGTTAACTCAGGAAGTCATGTCACTTTTGTTTTCTGAACTTTGAAAAAAAAAAATTTTAAAGCTAGATCAAAATTAAGGATTACTAATTCATTAAGTATAATGCATCTAATCAAAATAATGATTCACATCTTAGTCTCACATATCAAATCACTGAAGCACCAATCCAATGAATCTTTAGCACAAGTAAGAACATCGAATAATTTTATTAGTCAAAATATTAGGATCAATAAATAGATGAAAACAAAAGAAAATTTAAAAAATAAAAAGAAAATAAAAAATACACGAAAAAAGAATATAATAAATAATAAATAAAACAACTAATTACTTCTCAATTCTATAACTAGCTGAAGAAAAATAAAGGGGAGAAAGATCCTAAAAATTTTGTAAGAGAAGAGGGGAAAACTGATTACCTAGTGAAAGAAAAAATAAAGCAAGAAAAACACACATACGCCTTATTATAGTGCAAAGCTCAAAAAGTTCCACCAACAAAAGAATAGCTAGAATAATTTTCCCAACGCTCAATTTTGTAAGATTTTCACTTCAAATGTGGTTGTTAATTTTATTGTATGCACATAAATCTGGTTTGGTGCTTGGTGAGGTTAAGTTCATATGCCTATGTGCTACAAGAAATGAAATTACAAGTTATACCTTTAATTTTTCAATTTAAATGACGCCAACTTTGGGAGGAGTCATATGACTCAGTTGGAGCCACGAGACTTGAAGCAAGAATAAGGAAGTCAGTAAACCAACTAAATCAGTATGTGGCAAATGGGAATCATCCCATCAACTCAACTCGACCAGCCTTGAGGTGGAGTTGACCTAAGGACTCACAAGCTATGGTGATGTAGCATACAACCCAAAGAAACTAGTCTGATATAGCAACTTATGAGTTTTCCTACAGAGTAAGGTTAGGGGTGAACAGGTTCTGTTTTGGGACACTTGTGGGCTGAGAATTTTGATCCCTGATTAGGTATTGAAACAGCAATATTCAGGGTAATAAAGGGACTGCAATACTGTGGTTCTGTTGGGATTAATTAGGGTGTAAATAGTGTTAGCTAGGGGCTGATTTCTAGATTGATTCAACAACCTAATAAAGGTCCAAAACAGATGCCTAACACTGTGTTTATCAGCACAATTTCAGAAGCTGTTAACAGGGTTTAAAGGGTTCAGTGAGTCACTGAATTTGGGTATATCAGAAGGGTATAGCAGTGGAGAATCTGTGGAAAACAATAGCACAGGTCAGGACTTTCATAGCATACTAGGGTACTCTTGGGAATTTATTCAAACAGGTGGAGGGCTGATTTGAAAGTGCTACAGCACCAACAAAAAATATACTCTAATAGGGTCTGCAGCAAGGAATATAACAGGGATTGTGGGGTGAATAAAGGTGGAACAGTAGGGGTGTTGGTGAAAACAGGGTTTAAGATATAGGTGGGTGTGGTTTGTAGTCTACGATCAAGGTGTTGAAGTACATTAATTTGTGAATCACCTAACACCTTAAGGTTTTGGGAGAATTGGTGTGGGCCTTGATTTTCGCATGACGGGTAAATCCGTTTGAAAAGAGAATTATCGCAGGAAAATCCCACAATGTTTTGGAGTTGCCACTAGTCTTTTTAATGATATAATTAGACACCAGTTTTGAAAACAAGACAAGTTTAGGTTTTGAAAAGAGTTTGAAATGTCTGACTCCACACTTAAATTGGTCAATTCTTAGAGATTCTAACGTAAGTTGTTCGTTTATGAGTTGGGAAAGGTGTTAGGTACTCCACCTCATCCGCTTTCGCGGTGATCTAGTTTAAGCCCGTTACGGTCTGATGGTCAACTTGATTTATAACTTAATAACCTCATTCATTGTTTTTTTTCTCTCATTTTATTGAGGTTAAGCAGGGGATCCATATGTCATTTCTATCGAAATTTCGACAACATAATGACTATAATATAGACCCCCTAGGGATGAATAGTGATCCCCATGTCACTTCTTCAATGACCTAATAGTCCAAATATCAACAAAAACACTCCAAATATATCATACATCCACCACATCATCATTGTCCACCCGACAACTCCGTATCCATTTACGTCAACATCACATAGTCTCCATCATGAGTTTATATCTAGATAAACCTAAGTAAATCACTAAATTTACCAAAATTTAGAGTATTTTAAAATGAATAAAAATAAGTTATTTGAGTGTCCCGATCGCCTAAGTCCTCTTCCCTTCTCTAGTTCTTTTCTCTTGTTCAATTGTGATCCAGTGTTCTGTTTTAGTTTCTTTCTATAATTATCTTCTATCTTTCTATAATTGGTATCAGAGCCATGAACGGCTAACTTTCAGTTGTCTTGCTTAATAGCGTGATCCTTGTAATGAGGCTAGTTACCTTCACCCTATAGAGTATTATTTCTTTTCTTCTTAGACCAGTATGCTCTGTTCCTGTCATGATTAGTATGCTCTGTAGCTGTCGCTTTGTCGGATCTCCTACATCAGAAAACATGACTGTAACCTGAAGTATGCTTTGTAGTTGCAGCTCTGTCGGATCTTATACATCAGAAAAAGGAAACAAAGGAACATCAGAAAACTAGGAAAGACTTAGAAATCCAGGAGTATACAAGCTCAGCCTAGCCGCTGGCCTACTGTAGCAACAATAGAGATTCTAGTTCCTCTGACTAGGTATCTCTCTTGTGGGGACGACGTCATGACGGAGAACCTCGACTGTTGGAAACTCCCACTTAGTACAGATCTAAGAAACTAATGATTCTATTCCCTGCTGGGGAACGCCTCCTAAGGAAGCCGATGAGAGACAGGCTGTAGTGGAGACATGCAGCGTAATGGGAATTTGCTTTTTTACACATCACTATTTTAAAGACAAATGGGTGAAGATAATTAGTTGCATTATAAGAGTCCACTATTAAAGCAAGGCATTTTATTATATTCTGTTTAATCTCATTTCCTTCCAAATAGATTTACCACGTCCTTCACTGTCATCTACTTGTTCTTTTAAGACAACTTCTTCTAAGCTTGAGTATTTGTATGAAATTGAGTATCTCCCTGATGAGGCTCGAGTCCCTCCAACTGAATTCCCAGTTGTAAATCCTTATTCTATATATGTTAAACCCTTTTCTAGTTTCAAAAAATCCATAAAAAAACTCATAGGCAAACCCACTCCTCTAGTGAAAGCATATGTCCAAGCATCAAAGTTCAATTAAAATCAGGTTTCTACTGATGAAGCAGAACACTTCTTCCCAATAGAACTCCCTCAAGAGTATCTGCAACCTTGGCTTTTCCAGGGTTACACTCATATTCATTTTGGTGCCATTAAGATAGCATTCACTTTCCATGGACGAAAAGGCTTACCAGTGGTTTCTCATTTAGGGTTATTGGATACCCGGTTTACCCAATACCAACATGCGATCATTGGAAATATTCAAACCACCCTGAATGCTGGCACTGTTTTTGTCACTCTATATCCAAACTTCAATCTTCCCCTAAATGATCCCCATGCATTCAATGCTTTGACAGTTCAAGTTCAGATTACTGGAGCACCTCAAATAGCTACCTCTTACGTCGCCACTGTACACTATCAGGTCGCGTATAGAGTCCAGAATCACTCCTTTGATATTCCAATTCCAGAGTTTTCAAAGACTGATGAGGCCCTGTTTCTTAGGGTAGACACCAATAAGGTACCTCATTGTACCTATGTGTCACATCAGCTCACCACTGACCAATTGCAGCTCCTTCTCCCAGACAAGTGGATAACCAACTATGAGAATATCCACACCAAGTCGGACACAATTCAGTCCACAGTTCCCTTCTTTGTTCGAAAGAAGGATGGTTCAGTCGAAACCCGGTTCATCTCAGAGAAAGACCAAACTTCGTCTTCGTCGTCTTCCTCTTCTCCATTCCCAACAATGGACCAATTGATGTTTCAACCTGTCAATTCCCTTGAAAATCAAATGTTATTCCAGCTTCAACGAAAAAGGCATCAAGTTGTTGATTGCACCTATGACGAATGCGAAGCAAATTCTATGGAAATTGAGTTAGAACTCGAAGCAGAGCGCAAACTTTATCAAAAAAAGCGCCAAGGGAAAAAATTTGAGTAACAACTCCTCCAAGAAAGATATGAAGCAGGAGACCCAAAAGTAGGCCTCCTTGGTGACCCATCCGGCAAATTTGATTATTATGTGCTATATCCACAAAAGAAGCAATTTCCAGATGCACTTTCTCTTGATGATTGGGGAACGAAACTACCTCCACAGCCCAAGCCTCCTCCACCTACACTCTAACCTTATTACCAAAAGGCTCTAGCCTTTTTCAATAAGCCCCAACCTTGCAAACTTCGGAATAAACCCCCACTTGCACCACCAGTGGAGTGCTTCATGTTTCACCAAGAATCCCATCAATACAAAGAGGAATTCCCACCATTAGAAGATTTTGAGCACCCTCAGTAATGGGTCAAGCACCAAGGGAAAATAAAGACCCCATCTGTAAAAAATGCTGACGGTATAAGCAGAAATGTTTCACCAGCAGAAGCAGCACTAAATTGGCAAGCAAAAAATGTAGTAGCCCAGAATCAAACCATGAAGAAAATCCTTAAAGGGCAAGAAGCAATGTCCCAGGCTGTCAACAAAAAGCTATCTACAATTGAGGATCTTATCCTAGAAGTCAGACAGAAAATTGAGAATCTTGAAAAGGAGCTATACAAAATAGCTACAACTGTTAAGGAATTCTCTATAGCATCACAGCAGATTGCTTCCAAAGAAGTAGAAAGGAGACATCTTCAAAATCAACTGAGATCACTTAAAGAATCATCATCAACACCGTTACCATCCCCATCCTTTATTAGCCCCAAAAATACTCTGTAACCCATCTTTACACCACCACCAACTCAATCATGCTTATCCAACCTTCCTATAACCTTACAACCTTTGCCAACACCTTCCTACCAACCACAAAGGGCCCAACAACCACTATTGTTAAACCAACACTTATATGACATGTATCCAGAATCGTACCATCACGTTATCAAACCCCGTTATGCTACCACATCTGTTCCTCACCCTGAACTAGAACTCCCTAAACCAAGGCCAAAACCAAAATCGGTGGTTGACCCACCAAACCCCACTGTAGGAGCTTCTTCCAAACCAAATATGTTTCCTATAGACATTTCAGAACCTCTAAAACCCATATCATCTTTTCTAAAAAACCTTTCCATCACACCCCCTAAATTAGAACTCAATGCAGTATGTGAGTCAAATATACCAGAACTCAATGCAGTATGTGAGTCAGATTAATCTGAATCCGATCTTTCTCTTGACTTACTCATGCATGGCCCAATGGAAGAAGAACCCCAGATTGATGATCTCATGGAACCACCTCCTCCAAACCAACCCACCATTACCCTAACACAACAAAGAAGAGTTATTCATGATACTACAGATCATAAAACTCTTTTCTCAATTGATGATGTTCATCCATCCCAATGGCGGGATCAATTCCTTCAAATGATTACATGGATCGATGCAGAAATGCAAGTTCCAGATGCCTAGCTTCGTCCCACTCTAATCAAATTTACTTCCCGACTTAGTGGACGACTCAGAGAATGGTGGATCAATCTTGGAGAATACCGTCAATTACAAGTCCTCCAAGCTTCCACCATTGAAGGCTTTGTCCTCATTCTTTATAATGAGTTCCTTGGAGCAATCACCCACCAGATAGCCATAGCCAGAGAAGAATACCTGAGTATAAAGTGTTGTTTGTATAAAAGAAAGATCTGGAATGACATTACAATGGAATGTCAAAAAGGTTTTATCTTCTCAGAGGAATGGACGACCCAAACCTCAAACAGACCTTTTTAAATTCTCTTCTAGAACCACTTGGAAATGAAGCTTACAAGCTTCTTGAGACAAAAGGTATTGGCCTCTAAAATGCATCTCTTGGCGAGATATACCAGAATGCTCTCTTGGCATTAGAGAAGTTATGTAAACAGAAAAAATTCCTCAGTACAATTGAAGAGATAGGAAAAAAAATTGGGACTCTATGTGAAAGGATTGATCTATCCATCAAATGCAAAGACAAGAAAAGTTGTGTCTGCCCTACTAGCAAGAAAAAACATTTCAAGAAAAGATTTGATTCCTCCCCGACATTCTATCCTAAAAAATTCAAGGAAAAGAAATTAAAATTTCTATCCAAGAAGAAATTTAGGGGAAAAACCAGTACAAGGTGTTTTATCTGCAATCAAAAAGGGCATTTTGCTAAAGCTTACCCTCGAAAAAGGAAAAATGAGCAGTTTTTCCAGCAACTAGTCCAGCATGTAGACTTGTCAGACTTTTCTGGCGTTGAATCAGTCTTCTCCCTCACTGAAGAGCAAACCCCACAATCTCTGTTTGCTATTCAGATCCCTGACAACGACACTGACTCCTCCAGCTCAGATAATGAGCAGTATGCAACTCATGGAATTAACGGTATTTTTGCCACTTCTGGTCCTTCTTTCCAGCACCAACCTGTCCCGACAACCCCAGTCTCCATACGCCTTTCCAAGTATGCCAAACCCTTCACTGTAACCACATTCTTTGACACCGGAGCTACCGCCTCCATTGTAAATCCCAAGCTTCTCCCTCGTCACTGGAAACCTTTTTCTCAACAATTCCGAGCGGCCAATGACGCTCATTTTGAAATAGATCAGATCAGCAAACCCATTTTCACCCAATTATTCCCCAATCTCACAATTCAACACCAAGTTCTCGAATCTTCACTCTCCAGAAAAGACCCGATAATTGGTTTTGATATCATCCACACCATCCCCCACCTTCGATGGACCACTGAAGGATTAAGATATAAAGAATATTTTATTCCTTGGTCTCCCGTTCCCAACTTGTATATCCATCACCTTGACCCGGATCCATATACCCAAATCACTGCCTTACTCACCTCTCAATACTGTGCAGATTCTCATAGTGAATTTCTCACCAAACACCCAAATCCCCTTTGGCAAAACCCTCAGTTCTTTGTTCATCTCCCATTCAAACTCAATGAAGACATCAATCCCACCAAGGACAGAGGCATGAATCCTACCCATTATGCCTTAGCAGTTCAAGAACTCCAACAGCTTGAGCAAGAGAGACTAATCGAACCCACTTCATCCCCATAGGCCTGCGAAGCTTTTTATGTAAATAAAAGAGCAGAGCAAACATGTGGCAAGCTTCGTCTTGTCATTAATTACTAACCTTTAAACCATTTTTTGGCTGATAACAAATTTCCTATCCCTAAGAGATCTTCACTGTTCCAACATTTAACAAACACCCTTGTATTTTCCAATTTGACCTTAAGGCAGGATTTTGACAATTATGAATAGATCCAACTGACAGACCTAAAACCACATTTTCCATCCCTAACCACCATTTTCAATGGACAGTCATGCCCTTTGACCTTAAAAATGCTCCTTCTCATTTTCAAAAGGCCATGGTTTCCCTCTTCCAGCCAATTCTGAATAATGCACTCATTTATATTGATGATATTCTGCTATTTTCTCCTGATCAACAAGCTCATCTCAGTCTTCTTTAAGAATTCATGGTCATCCTTCAGAAATATGGAATCATGCTTTCAAAGAAGAAAATGTTTATTACTGCAACTGAAGTGGACTTTCTAGGCATGCATATCTCCAATGGCCAATATTCTCTACAACCCCACATATCCAAATATTTACAAGAGTTTCCGAATAAATTGACATTTGTTAAGCAAATTCAATAGTTCCTTGGGCTTCTTAATTACATGGCAGACTTCATTCCCAAAATTGCCAAGTATTGAGGACCACTCTTACAGCTCCTTAAAAAGGATCCACCTCCATGGAACAATACCCATACTACAGCTATCTATCACCTAAAGCATCTCTCAGAAAAGCTTCCTCCTTTGCAAATTCCAAGAAATGTTCATAGAATTTTGCAAACAAATGCTAATAAAAATCAATGAGGAGCAGTTCCTTTCGAAGAATTCAATGGAATTAGGAAACCTTGTGGATACAAGAGTGGAATGTTCTCCACTACTGAACAGAAATATCACTCCACTTTTCAAGAAATCTTGGCAGTAAAAAGAGTCATTGAAAAATTCCAATTCCATTTAATCGGTCACCTTTTACGGTAGAAATGGATATGAGCTCTTTTCCCAGAATGTTACAGTTTCAAAAAAAAACTATTGCCCCATCCTCAACTTCTCAAATGGGCCCAATGGATTTTTTGATGGGATTTTCAGACAAAAAACATGAAAGAACCAACAATATTCTTGCTGATTACTTTTCTCGAAAACCCCTCAAATCCCTCATGCCAATCCCCTTGGTCTACCCCCTTAAGCCAGTTCATGACCTTCCCTTGGAAGTTCGAACTAAGGTTCTTGAATTCCTTCAAACCAAAAGAAGTCATTTCAATTTTCACACATATTTGGAAATTTCGATCTTTCACCATGGTTGTATTTTCAAACACCTTCCCCGTCCTAAATACCCGTATCTCATTCCCCATTGTGTCCGCAACTATTACCATGTACCCCCAGAAACCCTCTGTTACCTTTGGTACCTCTTTAAATCCTACACTATAGCCTTCATCTTTGACATACCCCAATTGTATGCCTACCTCAACCAGTGTATAGTTAACCCAGCCCTAACCATACACTAAACAAGATTAATGAAATGGCTTAAATGGTTCTATCCCATCACAACTTGACAACAAATGCTGCAAGTCCATTACCGCACATATGCCATTATCACCTTCAAGAATCCCACAGATATTGTCAGAGATGATGAAGAAATGGTATATTATACTCATGCTCGGGCCCAAATCATTCAATGGTATTTATATAACCTTACTGAAGAATACGATGTCCATCCTGCAGACTGGGTCCTGTTCAAAGATCACATGAGTACTATCAATCATCGGCCCTATGCCGAGATTCTAGCCATTATTACGGCAAATCCTTTTGCGGACCCACAACATCCGATTTCCCAACGCTTATATAACAGTCTCCTAGCTTTCTTTGACCGCATTGGATTTCTTAGTAACAGCTCAGCGGAATCTTCTCCTTTTGTCGGCCACTGGAATGACCTAGCCAACACTGACAGTGACTAAAGCAGCCGTGTCATCTTCCCCTTATGAATATCACGTGTCTTCACATGGCCTTCAGCTGAACCCATGTGATCCTTGCAGATGTGTCATCCTATGTGGCATCCTACTTATCTTATAGTAGATTGTATTTTCTTTTGAAGTCTGGCCTCCTTTATGTATATAAAAGGCTTGGTAGTGTAAGGAAGAAGGTAGACGAGGGAGTGTCCCGATCGCCTAAGTCCTCTTCTCTTCTCTAGTTCTTTTCTCTTGTTCGATTGTGATCCAGTGTTCTGTTTTAGTTTCTTTCTATCTTCTATCTTTCTACAATTAGTATTCTATTTTAATTTCTTTCTATCTTCTATCTTTCTACAATTATCTTCTATCTTTCTACAATTCTCTAAGTTATCTGAGGCCATCAATATATGCTAATTACCTATTAAGTCGGGCTAACACAACCATGTTGTCATGCCATAAGCAAGGCCTCCAAATGTCTCCTTTTTGTGGCTGAGAGGTGGGGAGAATGGTTTCTCTCTCCTTTGTAGCATACAAAGCAGGTTTTCTCCTTGCATTTTTTTTTGGCAGCCAGTCAGAGCAAGACTGGAATATATGAACATGAGATCTGAAGAGGGGGTTTGCTGAACTACAATGTGGAAATAAATCTCAGTTGTTGGCCTAGGGTTTGAAAATGGGAATGAGAGCAGGCTAGTGTTCTTGTGTGCTTAGAAAAAAAATGGAGGTTTGGAGCTAGAGAAAATGATAGTAGGTTTTAAGAGGGTTTTGGCTATGGGATTTCTTATAAGGCAAATCTCCCTCTTTCACTTTGCTTGGGTTGGGGGCTTTTATAGAAGGAACGAGGTGTGGGTGATTTTCCTAGGGTATGGGCATAGGGTAATAGAACTAGGGCATGGGTTTTGCATGAGATGGAGAGGGAGGAGATGAGGTGTTGCAGGAAAAAAGGGCAGAGGGGTGGGTGAGCAAGAGGTTGCAGGGCATGGGGTTTAGAGAGGGCTAAGGTGCGGCAGGTTAAGGCAGGGTGATGGTGTGAGATGGTTAAGGGGATGGGTTGCCTGAAGAGGGGAATGGGCCTTAATTTGTAGCCACAGGATGAGAGAGAGAAAGGGAGAGAGTAGGGCATGGGCATGAGGGGAGTGGCATAGGTGAGGGATGGGGCGAGCAGAAAGAGGAGAGAAGAGAGGGAGAGGAGAGAGAGAGAAGAGGAATCGGTGGGGGAGATTACCTGTAGAGCGGGCGAGCGTCGGGGAGGAAGGGAGCAGGGATCGCCGAAGAGGGGAAAGAAGAGAGGGAGCTAGGGGAGAGTGCTGAGGAACAGGGAGAGAGAAGAGGGGGGAAACCGAGAGAGAGAAGGGAAGAGGTGATGGAGGAGCTGGGGGTCGTCAGCCAACAAGAAGGAAGGAGAGGAAGGGAGAGAAAAAGAGAGAGGAGGCGAGGAGAGGGTTTTCCCCTCCCCATGCGTAATGGCTGGGGCCAAAAAAAAAAGGAAAAAGAGAAAGAAAAGGAAAAAAGAAAAAAAGAAAAAAAGGAAAGGAAAGGAAAGGAAAGGAAAAGAAAGACAAAAAAAGGGAAAAGAAAGGAAGAAAAGAAAAGAAAGAAAAAATAATAATAAGAAGAAAATAAAAAGAAAAAATAATAATAATAATAATAATGAAAATAAAATAAAATAAAGGGGAGCTACAATGTGTCCCTCTACGTCCCCATACAAAAAAAATAAAAAATAAAAAAAGACGATAAAGAGCCATTGGATGAATTTGATTGATCGGAATTAACTGAATTATGAAGAAAGGCTAGGAATTGCATTGCTCATCTGCTGACTTAAAGAGAAACGCCAAAAATTGGGGACTGCGCCAAAATTTGGTGCTTACAGATGCTCCTCTTTGTCGCACATTGCTTATCAATGGGTGGCAAAGATTATTAAGCACCAATTAATTTTGGTGCTGACAAGAGAATAGTACAAGAAGATAGTGATCATTTTTAAGTAACTCATGAGTCATCAGTGTTTTGTAAAAAATATGTTGGTTTTGAAAAGAAAATGTGCTTTATGAAAAGAAAGGTTTTGTAAAAAGGTGTTTTATGAAAAAGAGCTTTGGCAAAAAGTGTGCTTTGTAAAAAGAGGGTTTGTTTTGAAAGAACACGTGATTTGTATAATTTGTTGTATAGAGAAACAATCTACCTAGCATAAAGTCCATGTGACAAATGTGCATGACTATGATGTGTGAATTGTGAACTTTTGAAAAAGGTGTCTCATTAATTACTTAAAAGTGATCATTATCCTCTGGTCCCAGTTTACTTGTGTGCATGTTGTTCTGACACTGAACCCTGCCAAGAGCCATAGAAAGTCTTCAACATAGGGGTGTAGGTGCGTAAAGCAAAAAAGATAAAATATGCGAAAACATAGAGTTCGAAAATGTCTAAACAAAGTAAAGAAACCCTAAAAGTTCATAAAATGTTTGAAAGACTTTGAATTATTGTAAATTTGAGCTTAATGCTTAGACGTATTTTTGAGATTTGAGTTAATGCAGAGATTATGCAATGCAATGTATGATAC
>JAOXJP010000418.1:4602-18392 GCA_025762735.1 Platanus orientalis
CTCTTGAAGAGCTTCGGCTCGCGATAAAGTAGCTGTTGGTTTAGACTGAGTCCAGAGTTGTGAAGAGCGGGCTCTTTGCGATGGCACCCTAGATTGCGAAGGTTTGGTGCCTTGCGGTAGAGTCTTGTTTTGCAATGGAGATCTCTTAGCGATGGCCTTGGGATCCACACTTTTTTTAGAATGTAAATTTTTCGCTGGTGAATTTGGTGCAACCTTTGGTACCCACTTCTGGTGTGGTTTTCCAGATTTCTTACTCCGCATTTTCCCAAAAAATTTAGATAAAGTTTCCCCTTGGTTTGCAAAAAACATGAAGGGAGGAAATAATCTCAACATCATCAGTAATGTGAGTCTCGTTTCCAATAGCTGCATCGACCTCCAAGGGCACAAGAAAAGCTATTATCAGAGCTTGGGATTGAAAGGAAGCTCCTTCTCTAGGAAGGGCACTAACAACCCTAGCTATAGGGGAATGCAACAATGTGGTCACATCTCCTCTAGGGAAAAGGCATGTCAAAATAACCATAACAGTGGGTGGACTTGATGGTGTGGAAACCACTTCAACCCATGTCTTTAGTCCCATGCTGACTCGCATGGAAGCAACAAAGAATCTCGTGGTTGTAGACTTGCCAAGATTCCTAAAAATATATCAGAAAGCTTGTTAAAATAATGTAACAAGAAAGAAGATGAGAGGAAAGTGAAGTCCCATAGGGCATGCCAAAAAATTATATTCATTGTTCTCAAGGAACCTTGAAATTTAAAGTGTATCAAATATCCCAACCTTTAGAGGGTTGGTTTATTATTTTATATGGGGAGCAATCACTCCAAATCTCAAGAGAGACTGTTAATTATTGTAATTTAATAAGAAAACCTCTGATTTCCTAACTCATTGCACAACTCGTAAAACAAGAATGCATAAAAGAAATATTGAAGCTTTATTAAAATATGATATGAATACACAAAAACATATGATATTCTCTTATCCTCTCTTCTCTTTTCTTCCCCTTACAATTCTCTCAATCTTACCTAGCCTTAGCATCAACTTCAAATCCATGAGCATATATCTTCTCCATGTAGCTTTGTAGAGGTTTAATGTGTTGATGTAATAGGTTATGAATTCCATGAACTATAAAATACAAAGGTGTATAGATTAGGGCATGAGAGAAGTCATGTTAGAGTCTAAGAAGTTCGGGGTCCGAAGTTGCATGAAGAACAAATCCAAGATCTCAAGAAGACCTTATGGAAAGCTAGCCGGAAGCACACAAGACATTTCGAAGCATTCACAAGACAATTCCAAGATCAAAAAGGTAAAAAAGGTAATGTATGCAGGTAATGTATGTGAATCAGAGGTCCAAAGAAAGGTTTTAAGGACCTAGGAACCTTCCTGAATCAAGAAGGAACAATCTTGAAGTCATTAGAGCCCTCCAAGAACAAATCCGGGGTTGTATAGTACAATAAGATCTATCCAAACCTTTTGGTTTGATCCAAATAATTTGGATCGATCCAGAGACTCTCGGGTGCATTTTTCTAAGAAAATCAGTACTTTGGATCAATCCATGCATGATCAATTGAAAGTGCCAGAACTCGCCAGAAACTAGTGTAACAGCTAGTAAATCTTTCATAAATGAAAAATAAAAAAATGGGGATAAAAAATAAATGTTAGATATGATTCTCATCTAACGGATAACAAGCCACAAGCCCTTTATAAATTAAGGTGAGCACTAGAAAGTGAACAAGAATGCTTCTGAATATTTTTAATGAAATACGCTGTTCAAATCGTCTCTAAGCTCTTAAAGGGATTTAAGTCTTCATTAAGTGCACATAACTCTCTATATTAAGAAGAGAGAGACCGACTCAAGAAAGCCTCCTTGCTTGTGCTAAGGCAAATCATCAAGAGGCTACCTCAAGAGTTATTCTATTCAGAAACTCAACCGGGATTCAAAAAGTAATAACTTGCTCAAAAAGGACCAATCTCACACTGTGCTAATAGCTACATCAACCTTCAAATAGGTAAGCAAAGATATTTATATTTATATGAGATTGTGGTAACTCTCGCCGGAGACACTGAGAGTTTGGCACTACCGTCGGAGACACCGATAGTGTACACCTAGGCACCTCATCAAAGGTGTAGACCTTTCATGTCAAAAACACCGAGAATAGACCTAAAACTATCACCGAAGACACCAATAGTGTAGACTTGGCACTTCAGCAGGAGACACCAGAAGTGTAGACCACACTCGCTGGAGACACCGAGTGTAGAAAATATGTGTTTTTTAATTTTAGCCTTAATTGTAATTGTTCAATCTTAATAAAATTATATAGCTTAGTTGTGAGCTTTTGAAAGTGGACATAGCCTTGTGCCGAACCACTATAAAATTATTGTGTTGTGTGTGCTTAATGATTGTCTCTTATAGTTGCATTCATTCAATTCTTCATTTACTTATTCATTGCAATTGTGCACACTACATTTAAAACAATTAGAAATTAATAAATTAAATATAGGAAATCTATCAGCCCAATTTTCGTTCTGCTATAGGTGACACTATAGTGTATGACAAAACCTAGTGGTCTATGATTGGTTCATAGAGAAGTGATTGTCTCAATTAATCAAGATTAAGTAAATTGATAAGAAGGAGAATGAAATTTGAATTATCTTATTCACCCCTCCTCTAGGAATATTACTGGACTTTCAATTGGTATCAGAGCTTGGCTGCTCACGAATGGTCTAACCACCGGAGTGGAAAGATCAAAAATTTCCTAGATTAGAAAACAATAGATTGCCAACTTAGAAAACACTTACTTAACCACAAAACCCCCATTATTCAATGGGAGTAACTATCCCTATTGGAAAAAAAGGATGAGTACATTTCTCCAAGCCCATCGACTTGTCTATATGGATGTTTATCCAACAAGGTTGGAGAAGACCAACAATACTGGAAGCACAATGGGATGAAACTGTTAAGAAAGCCCACATTGCAAACTATAAGGCATTGAATGCTATCTTCTGTGCAATTAGTCAGAATGAGTTCAAGCACATATACTCACTCAGTTCACCTAAGGAAGCATGGGACTTACTAAAAATAACCCATGAAGGTACAAGTGTGGTAAAGAAGTCTAAACTTCAAATACTCACCACTAAATTCAAAGAACTTAGAATGGAAAAAAGATGAATAGTTAATCGACTTCTACACTAAGCTTCAAGACTTAGTGAACTCCCGAGCAGGACTCGAAGACCCACTGAAATCTGATGTGATAGTGAGAAAAATTTTCAGATCATTCCCCGAAAGATTTAAACCCAAAGTGACTGCTATAGAAGAGAGCAAAGATATTGATACTATAGTAGTGGAAGAACTTGTTGGGTCACTTCAAACATTTGAGATGACCTTCAAACCAAATGTTAAAAAGAAGGGAGTGTTACTCAAAACTGAAGAGTTGGAAAGCTCGAAAGATAATTCCGATGACAAGATGGCCTTCATCACAAGAGGATTTAGAAGATTTTTAAAGAAGAATGCAAAAAATCTTAGAAAAAAAATTTTCTCTAAAAATCCCAAGGATTCATCTAGGAAAAAAGAAATCACAAAGGATAAAGTCATTTGCTATGAATGCAAAGGATGTGGTCACTTTGCTTCTGAGTGTGCCAACAAGAAATCAAAATCTAAAGACAAACACAAGAAGGCAATGACTGCCACATGGGATGACAACTCTAATGATTCAAATGAAGAATCATCTAGCTCTGATGAGAATTCATCAAAAGGAGTAGTTGCATTTATTGCTTTTACTCAAAATGACTCCCACAGCAAAAATGAAAGTGAATGTGAAGATGAGGAGTGTGAACTTCAAGGGTCATTTAACAAACACTTTGAAGAAAGCTTCACTTTGGAAAAACTAGTAGCTCAACTTAGAAGTAAAAACAAAGAGTTATTAAGTCAATTGAGCAACACTAGTAGTAAATCTAGTAAAGATTTGGAATTACTATAAACCAACTCCAGACTCTTAGATGGGAACCACAAACTCAAAGAAACTATCAAACAATTGGAGTCTAAAGACTCTTCACTAGAACATGAGAAATAAAGGAAGGAATCTAGATTTCTCGATTTAGAAGAAAAGGTCAAAACTCTGTAATTAAATGTAAAAGAAGGCTATGAGTACATAAGTGACCTTGAAAAACAATTTGATTCCCTAAATAAAATAAATAAAGAACTAGTTATGTCTTGCACCAAATTGACTCAAGAAAATGTAGATCATCTCAATCTAATAGAGAAACTAGAAAATGATAAAAGAAAGTTAATTTCTATGCTTGCCCTAGGAAATCCTAGACTTGAAATAATGCTCACAATGGGTAAGAATAGGGGTGATAAAAAAGGACTTAGGTTTAACTATATGTCTAATCACAAGGACCAACGCACTATCTTTGTAAAGAGAAAAAAAATGCAAAATCCTCCTCTAAAGCAAAAAATAAATGAAGTAAGGAAATTCCAAAAGAATACTCTTATTCATAAAGGCCAAACTCCTTCCTAACTTCCCAAGGACTTGGGAATTAGGCAAAAGGTCATATGTCTTCTCAAAAGACAAAAACTCGTGATCATAGGCAAAACTCTTCCTATAAAGGAAAAGCCATAGACACATCTCAACCGTCAACATCTTGGGCTAAGGTGTCATATGGTAGAAGACCTCAATTTGATCAGGGTAATACCCATGACAAAAAGAAATATATTTCTTAGAGAAACAACTTCCATGCATCTACATCTAGAGCTTCGTAAATTATGTGCTACTACTGTGGACAAAAAGGACACATGAAAATAGATTGTAGAAAAATGATGAATGATTTAAAAGTTAAGGTGATCTAGAAAAATCAAAGGAACTTAAACAATAATCTCAGAAAAAAGGCCTACTTCCAAATAATAGAACATGAGAACTTTGAGAAGAAAAAAATTATGACTCAAACTAGACACATCAAACTAAAACAACTATGTGCCAAGAAAAATGAACTCAAATGTCTTGTAGTCCACATTGCTCTCAAAGTAGCAAATACATTACAATGGATCTTGATAGTGGGTATTCAAGACATATGACCGGAGACAAATCTCTCTTCTCACACTATGTTCCAAGTAAGAAAGGTAGTGTAGCTTTTGGTGATGGAAACACTACTAAGATTATGGGCAAAGGTGTAGTTGAAATATCCAAAGTTTCCACACTAAGAGATGTTCTCTTTGTTGATGGCCTCAAGCACAACCTCCTAAGCAGAAGTCAAATATGTGACTTGGGTTATGATGTAGGTTTCACGAAGGAAGGGTGCCACATCAAGAACACTGAGGAAGTTGTAGCCAGAGGCATTCACAATGGTGACAATTGCTATATCTTTGGAAGTAGCACTCCAAACACATGTCTTATCACTAGAAAAGATGAGACCAGTCTTTGGCATTAAAGACTTGGACACATAAATTTTAGGAATTTAACTAAGCTAAGTATAAAAAACTTAGTTCTTGGGATTCCTAAACTAAGTAAACAAGAAAATCTCATATGTAGTGGCTATCAACTAGGAAAACAAACAAGAGCATCCCATAAAAATTTGACAAACATAAGAACCACTAGACCACTAGAGCTAATCCATATGGATCTAGTTGGACCAACAAGAACCAAGAGCCTTGGTGGCGAAAGGTACTTCATGGTCATGGTGGATGATTTCTCTAGATGCACATGAGTATCTTTCCTAAAGGAGAAATCTGAAGCATTTGATGAGTTCAAAAACCCGTGTATCAAACTACAAACTGAAAAAGAATTCACAATTAAAAGAATTTAGAGTGATCATGGAGGTGAATTTGAAAATAACAAATTCACTAACTTTTGCAATGAATGGGGAATCAAACACAAATTCTTTGCACCCAAAACTCTCCAACAAAATGGGGTAGCTGAAAGAAAAAAACAAAACTTTACAAGACATGGCAAGTGTCATGGTGTCTAGTAAAGATCTTGTCAAAAGGTTTTGGGCTGAAGCTATAAACACTACTTGCTACACAAGTAATAGGGTGTACCGAAGGCCCAATACTTCAAAAACTCCACATGAATTATGGAATGACAATAAGCCAAACTTGAAGTACTTCATATTTTTTGGTAGCACTTGCTATATCTTAAAAGATAGAGGAAACTTAGGCAAGTTTGACTCCAAAAGTGATGAAGGGATCTTCCTTAGATATTCACATAGAAGCAAGGCCTATAAGGTCTTCAACAGAAGAACCTCTACCATGTAAGAGTCTACCAATGTTACTATTGATGATCAACTAAAGACTCAAACCAACAAGGAAGAGGAAAAGGAAGAAAACTCTCAAAGTAAACTGAAATCACTTGAGAATGAAACCTTCTAGAACTCTGGGAGTGAGTTAGAAGAGACAAATAGTGATGAAGTGAAACACCCTAAGGAAAGAAGATTAATTAAGGGTCACTTATCAAAGGATATAATTGGAGATCCAAACAAAGGTGTCAAAACTAGGATACAACTTGAAAATATTATTAGTTATGTGTGCTTTACATCAACAGTTGAGCCTAGAAAAGTAAGAGAAGCTCTAAATGATCCAGATTGGATCATAACTATGCAAGAAGAGCTTAATCAATTCAAAAGGAAATGATGTATAGTATCTTGTTGAAAAATCAGAAGATAAGAACATAATTAGCACTAAATGGATTTTCAAGAACAAGATAGATAAGCATGGAACTGTTATTAGAAACAAGGCTAGCCTTGTTGCTAAAGGTTATGCTTAAATTAAAGGGATTGACTTTGAAGAGACATTTGCACCAGTAGTAAGGCTAGATTTAGTCTGAATCTTGTTATCCATTGCATGTCGTTTGAAATTTAAGTTAATAAAATGAATGTCAAAAGTGTATTTCTCAATGAAATACTTTAAGAAGAAGTATATGTGGAACAACCTAAAGGGTTCAAGGATCTACATCTACAAAATCATGTATACAGGTTAAAGAAAGCAATATATGGATTAAAATAAGCTCCCAAAACCAGGTATGATAGACTTACCAAGTTCTTGACAGACCATCAATTTGTTAGGGGGAGTGTAGATAAAACACTCTTCATCAAGAAAAAGGATGGTCACATACTCATTGCCCAAATATATGTCAATGACATCATTTTTGGGTCAACATGCAAAGAACTGGCACACGGATTCACACACACAGTGAAATTCAAATTCGAAATGAGTATGTTGGGAGAACTACGATTCTTCCTTGGATTATAGATCAAGCAAACAACGGATGAAATATTTTGAAACCAATCCAAATTTGCAAGGGATCTAGTATCCAAGATTGAACTTTCTTAGTCTAAACCGTTAGACACTCCTATTAGCACGAGTGGGAAAATTACAAAAGACCTCGATGGAGTCGACGTCGATTCCACCGAATATAGGAGTATAATAGGAAGTTTGCTGTATCTAACAGCTAGCAGACCCGACATTTCCTTCAGTGTAGGTGCATGTGCATGGTATCAGGTAGCACCTAAGGAATCACATTTGAAGGAAGAAAAAAATATTAGATATGTCCACAGGACAATCAACTTTGGGCTTTGGTATCTATTTGATACAAACCCAACAATAGCTGGATTCTCAGATGCTGATTGGGTAGGAAGTACAAATGATTGAAAGAGCACCAGTGGTGGATATTTTTACATAGGTAACTGACTGGTCTATTAGCACAGTTGCAAGTAGAATTTCATTTCATTACCAATGGCTGAGGCAGAGTATATTATCGTTGGAAGTGGATGCACACAAGTACTTTGGATGAAACAAATGCTTCCAAACTATGAGTTATCTCAAGGAAGGATGAACTTGTTCATTGACAACTCAAGTGCAATGCAAATCTCCAAAAACCTAATGCAACACTATAGGACTAAACATATAGCTATCAGACATCACTTCATTCGTGAATTGGTTGAAGAGAAAAAAATTTCTCTAGAGTATGTGTTGACCAACGACCAATTGGTAGACATCCTCACAAAGGTACTAGACTCAAAAAGGTTTGAATAACTTTATGGCATAATGGGGATGTGTTCAGTTTGAAAGAAGGCACAAAATTACCCTAACAATGAATTAAAAACATTAATTAACGGTAATAGGGGATAAATCAAAGAAAATTTAAAGAAATAACAATTTTTCTTCAAAATATTCTATGTTGGATCTTTCCATGATCAATCCAGACTAACAGTAATTATGGAATACGAACTGCTTTTTGTTTTTTAAAGGGGGGAAACCCTTGGCTCGATTCTAGATCGAACTAGGATCAATTCTAAGGCCTTTTTGCTCTCTTTTCTTCCTTCCTTTGCAAACCCTCTCCCTTCTTTGTAAATGCTCTCAATTCCCTACTCCACACCTTGTCAAAATGCAAACTAGAGAAGACTCCCATGCCCGAAAAAGAGCAACCAAAGTGCCCAAGGATGGCATCCATCAACTACAGAGCATTTCATAACTTTGTCGCTTTCCATAACTACAACAACATCTTCTCCAAGAAGAAGATCTTAATAGAGAGGTTTGTGAAGCAGACTACAATTCGGAACTTCACAATCGAAACGATGATTTTGAACAATGGATGGATGCAAATCACCAAAATCAAGGGTACCGTGCAACAAGAGGCGGTGAAGATCTTCTATTCCAACATCCACAACACCAACTTTACCACCATGTCATTTAAGACAGAGGTTTATGGGGTTCGGATGCTGATCAACCCCGATCAGGTAGCTATGCTATTAGGGATTGCTCGCCCCACCACTGATGATGTTGTCTTTCCTAATCAAGGGATTGACAAAGCTCATATCTCTAAGATGTTAGAGAGAGAGGGAAATTCCTGGTTCAAGAAATTGCTAATGGCCGAATGCTACATGGTGGCAAGGATACTTGACATCATCCTTATGCACACTCTACTCCAGATGATGAGTAAGATAGATATGTCAGATGATCGGGTGCACCTAGTCACTAGCCTGATTGAGGGCAAGTCAATCAATGCCCTAGCCATCATGTGCCAAGTTATGCTACATGCGTCTATCAATAATGGGACAAAGTACGGATTCCTATATGGGGTGCTTGTCACCAACTTATGGACTAGTGTGGTGTCACCTTCCCTAAGGACATTGTAGTCCTTTCCCAAGGACTCCCCATTGATGTTGCGACCATCAAAATGATGGAAGGGTAGAAACATATGATGCTGAAGCCATCCCTGGTTGCTAGAGAGGCAACTCAGGCTATCCCCGCACCTACACCGACTTGGTTAGAGGCACCACCAACACCAGACTTTGCTCCCACACCTCCTTCGACTGAACTTCCCATTCCCAAAGTATTCTTGGCTCTCTCTACACTCATCTGGGATATTCATCATGACCTTGGCCATATATTTTAGTGCTTGGAGCACCTTGGCCAAAAGGTTGATAGTATAGACAAGAGGCTTGTCCACATTGAGGGCATTGTTGATCCCTCATGAGCTTCGAAGCCTCGTCTGTTTGTTGACATCCTCAGAAATGATGAGGATGAGAGTGAGGAAGATGAGGACGGGGATGAGGATGCTGAGAGAACCTCCTTCTATATATATTTTTGTTTTATTTTTCCTTTTCTTAGACCTATCACATTATCAATGAAGAAAGATTTTTTTGCTATGGTCTCATTGTTCTATTGTTTTTATCTTTTAATTGTCTTTGGTTTCCATGACAAAAAGGGGGAGAAAACATTTTACATGAGAATGAATATAGGGGGAGAAAATCAAATTAATAACTAGTTGAATAAAATATGAAAGGAATGAGCATGTAGGGGGAGAATTAAAACATAAGGACCAAATTAAGAATGAGATCCATAACCTAAAGAAATTCCTAGTGTTAGGCATAAATTTCCAAAATGTTGGAGTTAGGGGAATTAACTCAACATAGAAGTTGGCAATCCAACAAATTAAAGAGCCTAAACACATAAAAACTATGATCAATACACATAAGCATCTTATCTCTACTAATTTAGCATATGCATATTTTCATGACTATTCAAATCCATATGTTTGCTTACAAGATCATGATATTATTTATGTTAACTGGACTAATCTTGGCTTGAGAAAGGTATTTTGGTTGTCAAATGAGTTTCAGGACGTAAGTACAATGCTAGAGAAGAAATAAAATGTAAAAGACCAAGCTTGCATCAAGGAGGAGAACTAAAGAAAACTTCGCCAAAGGATACGCATCTACAACTGGTCTATTGAGTCTTAGTATTTGTACTTTTATAATTCATTCTTGTAGTTTAAGTTTTGTCATGGAATTCCCAAAGGGGGAGATTGTTGATGTAATAGGTTGTAAATTCCATGAACTATAAAATACAAAGGTGTATAGACTAAGGAAAGAGAAGAGTCATGTTGAAAAGACAGAAATTTGGGGACCAAAGCCGCATGAAGAACAAGCTTAAGACCTCAAGAAGAGCTAATTGAAAGCTACCCGGTAGCACATAAGGCATCCCGAAGCATTTACAAGACCATTTCAAGATCAAAAAGGTAAAACAGGTAAAGTTTATGCATTGGAGGACCAAGGAAGTGTTTCAAGGACCTAGGAACCTTCCCGGACCAAGAAGGAATAACCCCAAAGGCACTAGAGCCCTCCAAGAACAAAATTGGGGACTTATAGAGTAGTAGGATTGATCCAAAGCATCTGGATCGATCCAAATTATTTAGATCTATTCAATGTGCTAGAACTAGACAAAAATGAGTGTAACGGCTAGTAAATCTTTCATAAATGAAAAAAAAATAATTGGGGATAAAAAATAAACGTTAGAAATGATTCTCATCTAATGGATGACAAGCCCCAAGCCCTTTATAAAATAGGGTAAGCGCCAAAAAGTGAACAAGAACGCTTCTGAATACTTTGACAAAATACATCACTTGTCTCTAAGCTTTGAAAGATATCAAAAAGTGTTCATTAAATGTGCATAAATCTCTAGATTAAGAAGAGAGGGATTGACTTAAGGAAACCTCTCTACTCGTGCTAAGGCATATCATTAAGAGGCTATCTGAAAGAGTTATTCTCAGAAACTTAATCGGGATTCAAAAAGTCGCAACTTGCTCAAAAAGAGCAATCCCACACTATGCTACTAGCTACATCAATCTTCAAAGAGGTAGTAAAGCTATTTCAATTTGTATGAAATTGTGATAACTCTTGATAGAGACACCGAGAGTTTGGCACTACCGCCAGAGACACCAGTAGTGTAGACCTAGGCACCTCATCGAAGATGTAGACCTTTCCTGCCTGAGACACTAGGAATAGACCTAGCATTATCGCCAGAGACACCAATAGTGTAGACTTGGCATTTTCACCTGAGACACTAGAAGTGTAGACCACACTCACTAGAGACACTGAGTGTAGTAGATAGGCCTTATTTAATTTTAGCCTTAATTGTAATTATTCAAGCTTAGTTAAATTATATAGTTCGGTTGTGAGCTTTTGAAAGTGGATGTAGGCTTTGTGTTGAACCACTATAAAATTGTTGTGTTGTGTGTGCTTTATGATTGTCTTTAGTAGTTGCATTTAATTCATTGAATTTTTCATTCACTTATTTATTGTAATTGTGCATGCAATAATTAAAACAATAAGAATAAATTGAACATAAGGAATCTATCAGCCTTGTTCCTGCTCTACTATAGGTAACACTATAGTGCATGATGGAACCTCGTGGTCTATGATTAGTTCATAGAAAAGAAAATTCTCTTAATTAAAAGCCCTACGCTAGAATTAATCAAGATTAAACAAATTATCAAAAAGAGGAGACTAAGAAATTGAATTATCCTATTCACCCTCTTTAGGAATAATATTGGACTTTCATATATTTAATACCTAAGCATAGGCCCATATTTTGTCCTTTAGATGCTGCGGGACGTGGGGCCAGGTAACCACACTCAAAGGGTTTTGCTCTCGTATGAGGACCCCTAGTTGAGAGGATAATTTGTTGAAGTTCTTCCGAACTACTTGGCCCTTAGCATTCCAATCCACCAAAATGCGCTGCATTGAGGGGCTATCAGTCACTATGAGTTTGGTGGGGCCCCTCGTCTTCTTCTTTGTTTAGGGAGGAGCCTCATGATCCATCCCTCTATCATGTGATGTCTGTGAAGACATAGATCCCATGGATGGAATTTATACATGCTCATTACCATATGATGGGGCAGCAACTAAGGCAGATAGATCATCCCTCGTAATCCTCTTCTCGGCCTGGTGAGAGCTCTTTAGAGTACATGAAAAATAGAAACAAAACAAAGATAGTAAATGGTTAGAAAATAAAAAATTTAAATAAAAATAAAAATAACCAACAATATAAATACTCACCTCGCCCTGTCTTGATGGATCCATCACAATGCTCAAAAAACTATAAGAAAGCTAAAACTTGAAGGATTAACAATAAATAATAAAAAATTTGTACATTACAATAGAAATTACTGATAAGCAACTACTCATAAAAACTACATAGAGAGAGAACATCTACTACATGACGTTATTGATAAGCAACTAAACATATAAAAAAATTCATGCTTTGAACATGTTTATCTAATGATGGGAAAAAACATTCACAAACATACCAAGTATGTGTCTTTTTATTTGGATGACACTTCTACACCATCACAATCCATCCTTAAATAATAATGATCATCATCGTCATCAACGCTACTACTCAAGTCAACTTTGAATGCATCTAATGTAGTTGAAGGTACATACACAGCTTCATCATATGACTCTAGCTCACAGAAACCTCTTGATGGTGCCTTTAGCATAACATACCAATTAGACATTTCACTATCCCTAGAATAAAACACTTGATTGGCTCATGATGCTTGAATGGAGGGATCCTTTCTGAATTGGCTTTGTCCTTGGTAGAGGTTCACTAAGGTAAATCCATCATCTACTTTCACACCTGTCCCACTATTAGCCCAATCACATCTAAATAGAGGGATTCGAAACATGTAGTAGTCTAACAAGATGATGTTTCTTATGACACCAAAGTAAGAGATCCTCCCAACTACTTGGGTAGTGTCCATTGCACTTGATCGGTAGACAGTATCCACATCAAGTGTAGTACCACTATTCTATGTGGATTTTTCAACATCTCATGTATGAAATCGGTGTGCATTTATGATGTAACATGAGTATGACATTGCTTGCAGTCTAGGCCCTTGTGAAAGTCATTTTAGTGAACTTGAAATGTTGTTACTACTCGAATGCATCTTCTCTGTAAGCCATTGAGGAAAAGTCTCTATATGTTTATTCAATAGCAAAGTTTCATTTCTTTCGAGACACTGGACCTAACGCTTAAGGTCCTCCATATGCATTATGAAAAAATAATTTAGTAAGTTTACAAAATGAATAACCAAAAAGTAAAAACAAAAAACATATGTACAAGGGACTTATTGTAAAAAAGGCTAAACCTCAACACTATTCAACAACACACAATGATGAGCCATCTCTAAAAGTTGTTAGGCATTGTAATTGGTTTCCCTCTTGATATTGGATGACATTAAAGTATTGTTTCATTTTTAAAGTCTTTATTACGTCTATGTTGTACACTGATTTCGGCTGCTTGTTTTATATACCCACTACAAAAATGCACACATTCTTCAGCAAGGTAGCATTTAGCTATGCAACCCTTGAGTAGCTTCATGAACCTAAAGGATTATGAAATTAATTAAATAAAAAATATAAAAACTCAAAATATTGAAACATATTAAGTAGTGTCTCACCTCTCAAATGGGTACATCTAATGGTATTGCACTGGTCCACATAGATGAGCTTCTTACCC
>JAOXJP010000429.1:0-18391 GCA_025762735.1 Platanus orientalis
ACAATAGACCTGGGTTCAAAACCCGTCTTCACCTACTTACCTCTCTCTCTCTCTCTCTCTCTCTCTCTCTCTATACATATATATATATATATATATATATATATATATATATATATAAACCCCTTGATTCATAAACTCTTATTGATTACTAAGATTCAGTTTTGATCTAAAGGAGTGAAGCTTCTTTCACTTTGTTTGGTCACTAACTACAAATCCTAATTATTACTATCGATTGGTAAGAATCAATGATTATTAAAAATCACATCTTGATTTGTAATGAAATTATATTCATGAGATTTTCATCTCATACAGCTCCTCGTTCAATTCTTTTAAAGTCATTGTATCATTTTTTTATCATTCAAGAGTTTTCTCTCTTCTTCCACTCCATTCCAAAGAGTAACTAAGGCTAATTTCATGTTCTACTTGAACGCTTTCCATTTTTTATTATTCTCATAGAATAAGATATTATATATATATATATATATATATATATATATAACAAAGTACCTTCATTTTTTTAAACCACAAGCTATTTGCACATGGGATTCTTCTCCATACTCTATCTCCTTTGATGCTTCATTATTGTCTCTACACCCTCTTTTCATGTCCATCTCTCCCCCAAACTCTACCTTTCTTTCTCGCTCAATCTTTTTATTTTTTTGATAAGTTTCTCACTCTCTCATCATTTTCCTCTCCCCTCATATTTATTCTTTCATTCTTTCTTTTTTATTGGTCAAATCATTGTTTCCCTTCTCTCTTTTCCCTTTCAAAATCTCTCTTCCTATTTTTACAATTCCTCCTCCAATCTTTATCCAAAATTCTAATCGTATCGCCACTTACAAGGTAATCTCCTCCTCCTCTTCCTCTAATGAATTCGATTGCTCTAGATGCTTTTGGTATAGCTTCAATGGATTCTAGTCTTACTCAAAACCTTAGCTATTGATCAAATGCTTCACCATCCTTCGTCTAATTTCTCTCTTTTTTCTTTTTGATTCATTCACATTTTCTATGGTTGCTTGTAATTTAAGGCTTTGCAGAGTCAATTCATCTCTCGAGCACTAAAAACCATTTTATAGGATTTTAAAAGCTTGATCCACAAACAAGATCAACCATTTTTCTTATTTTTTCTTCTTTATTGCATTTAGTTTTAGTCTCAAAATTGACAAGGTGATATTGGAGTTTCTTCCGATCAAAAAGAGATCAATAAAGTTTGATTAGGTGAGTGGAATGGTTGTACTCTCTCTCTCTCTCTCTCTCTCTCTCTGAGCATCTTTTACCACTCTAAAAAAAAGTAGTTGAAAGTTGAGAGCGAAAGATCATCACTCCAATAAAGTTGCCCAAAGTGGCTCAAATAGAAATTTTTTTGGAGTGATTCTCTTTTGCCAAACATTTTTATGCTATTCTCTATTGCCAAACATTTTATGCTATTCCAATATTTGGAACAATAAATTCATAGAACGTTGTCAACAATATTACAAATTTCCTATATAATCAATTAAATATATGGAATACCATCATATGTATAAACATATTTCTTTTTCCTAAAATTGCATTGAGCATTGTTCTTTTTACAACATTTCATAACATTATATATTTTAAAAAATATAAGCTTAACTACATTATATTTGAATCATCTCTAGTCTGAATGGGCAGATATCACACCATTACCATTCAATGCATGACATTTGGCCAAACAAAGGGTGTTCAGATCAATACACATAGGTCCAAGGAGAGTAGAGTTTCTATTGGCAACTCTAAAATAGCTCTCTACACCCACTTTTAAAAATTTTCAAAATTCCAATCTATGTTATGTTTAAAATTACCCTTTTAACCCTTCTTTCTACATCCACCCTCCTCTCTCTCTCACCGTTAGAACAAACAGAGCCACCCCACTTCGACGACCCAAACAGCAGCAACAGCAACAACAATGGCACCGACAGTGACGGCCACCACCACCACCTCTTCCTCCTCCTCCTTCCTCTTCCTCTTCCTCTTTCATTTTTTTTTTTTTGTTTTTTTTGTTGTGGGGAACACCATGTTTAGACCTACAGGTCCAAACAGAAGGTTCTCTGTTCAGACCTATTCGACCTTGCTAGTCCAAACAAAAGCCCTCTTGTTCGGTTCTGCAAGTCCGAATAGAGAGTCTCTATACGGACCAACAAGGTTAAACAAGAGGGCCTTCGTTCAGCCCTGCAAGGTTGAACAGGCCAAAAAAAATAAAAAGGAAAGAGAGAAAAAAAAAAAAAAAACATAAGAGGGTTAAAAGATGAGGAGTATAGAGAACAATTTTGAAGGTGCCAATAGATGCTCCTTACAATAAATAAATAACCTATGTATTTATTAATATACCCTTTATCATATCACATCCCCAAGATTGGGAGTTCAAATCATCTCTAAATCTGAATGGACAGGTATAGGCAGGTACTACTCTAGTTTCTCTTCACAATGTCGGACAAATGATGCATTAATAAATACACATGTACTTATCCATTGTAGTTATTTTAATACCCTCTTTAGGCCCATTTATATTAACTTAAATAATCTTTGTTAGGTCACATGTCATGCACTGATTGGATGATGTGAACTCACCTACATTGCCCCGAAAAAAATAAAAATAAAAAATTTGCCCCTCGTAGGTTAATTTGCTACTATACTAATCCACTCGTTCGGAAAGGCAGTGACTGGTGAAGAAACGTGTGGTACCCTGGTAGGTGCCTAGGTGGTATAACTGTTGTCAATCGTTGGGTTGGATTCGAACACAGGGGCTTCTATGTGTACGAAACTGTAGCAGACGTCTCTGAAAAAGATGCCACTTTGTCCACACTCGAAAAAGCTTTGATTCTTCCTATAAACCGTCTAAATAACTTCTGTGATTCTTCTTTTTCACCAAGAAACCTGTCTGCAGACTGCACTTCTAGCTCTCCTTGGCATCTCCCTGGTGCGAACTCATGGGCACACTATCGGCTATGTGGTCATGGTGGTGGGAAAAAGAAACCAATCCCAAGGCCCAATTCGCCCGTTCTGTACTCACCCTTTCCCTGGCCGTTCTTGCCATCTCCTACTACGCATGGATGATCAAGAAACGAAGAAAAGACAACCTTCCATTGCCACCAGGCCCACGAGGCCTACCCTTGCTCGGCAACCTCCCGTTCCTTGACCCAGAGCTGCACGCCCACTTCGCCGAGCTGGCTCAGACCCATGGTCCCATCATGAAGCTCTGGCTCGGCAACAAGGTAGCAATTGTGGTGAGCTCACCATCCTTGGCTAGGGAGGTGCTCAAAGACCACGACGCCACCTTCGCCAACCGGGATGTGCCCATCGTGGGACGGGTCGCGACATACGGTGGCTTCGACATCGTGTCGAGCTCATACGGCCCCCAATGGAGACTGCTGCGCAAGGTCTGCGTCCACAAGATGCTCAGCAACGCCACCCTTAATGCAGTCTACGGTCTTCGCCGCCGAGAGGTCCGCCGGAGTATCGGGTACATGTATGGAAAGATCGGATCTCCTATTGATGTTGGGGAGGAGATGTTCTTGACTGTCCTTAACGTCATCACAAGCATGTTGTGGGGCGGGACAATCACGGGGAAGGAGAGTTCTAGCAACTCTAGCCTCGGTGCAGAATTTCGAAAAGTAGTCGGTGACATAACTGAGCTGTTGTCCCAATTTGAAAAGTCCGGCTTTGGTATGAGTTTGGACTGCCCGAACTCAAACAGAAAGGTTAACCGAAGAAGAAGAATTATTGTCATAACACCACCACTACAGATCTGCCACCATCACCGCTATTCTTTTATGCTCCTCTGGTAATCAGTGTCGAGAAAATGAGGGAGAAGGGCAGGGCATTAGAGAAGAGTTGAGGTTTATTATCTAGGTTTAGCATAGGCTTGATCTAGACCATTGGATGAGGATGTATCCAACGGTCTTAATTAACAACTTAATATAATAATTTCACGCCCGGCTTAGGTTTAACCAAACTTGGCCTGAAATTTACATTGTGCAGGAAAGTTATGCATGAACTTGGCTTATCCCGAAGTTAACATAGCTCAGTTTGCTTGAATTTCAGACCGAACAAATCGAGCCTCTTGTCCAGTCTGGTCCAATTTGCAGCCCCACTCCTTTGACATGATGTTTGAGTCCAAATTTTCTGTCCCGACAGATTGGGTTGTGAGTTGTGACAGCAGTGCACAAGAGCTCACACGTTGTGTGTACAAAACTAAAAATTTACTCCATTTTTTAAAAGAAAACTGCCAAAAAGTAAGTGTAAAATTCAAAACACCCACATGTCGGTAATTGGCATGCAACACAGCCACAAAAAGGAGTGTTATGGTAAATATGTGGTGAGAGCAAATCTTTTGCAATAAGCTTAAAATACATTAATGTTGCGTTTGGATCATTTAAATTTGAGCCAAATTTGGTGGAATTCGGAATAAGATTCAATTGATTAAACAATTCTCCACACTTGGTTGGTTTGATTAAAAACCTATTGTTTTTCATACTAATTTAAAGGAATCAATTTCTTTGCACTTTTTTTAGTTTTCCTTATTCATCTCAGAATATCAGATTTGTGGAAACTCTTCTCTATTGTGTTAACCGCTCATTTCTTGTAGATTTCAAAAATATCATTTTCTAGTTTTTAGCAATCAAATAACAAATGGAATTGTTGTATTGTTTCCAATTCATTTTCTAATCCCTTTCTATTCCTTCATTCCGTATACCATTTAGATTCTCAAATTTCTTTACCAATTCACTCAAATCTGGACTTTCATATGGTAGGCAGGATTTGGTGTGAACCCTAGAATCAGACCAAGATAAGAATGACATCAAGGGCCAACAAATCAGTGACAAAAAGTGATTTTCACTTTTTGGCACTGATGTGTCAACCCCTTACGTCAGTCTGCTCTTAGGTGGTCACACTAAATCCTTAGGGCTTTTTGTAGCATGAGCAAAAAACAGCCTAAGGATTTGGTACAACCCCCTTCGGTTAGCTCCACATCAGGGGCTGACATATCAATGCCCGAAAAGTGAAAAACATCCCCCAAAAAGGATAAATCACTTTTCCAGCACTGGCGTGTTATCCCTTGATGTCAATCAGGCCTTGGGCTGACCTTAGGGGTGCACCAAATCGGAGGTATTTGACCACCTAATTTTCAACTGAACACTATTTTGGGCCTTTTTACCTCCGAAAACAACACATGTCAGTTTATAATTCACCATATACACTATAGATGCATTTTCATAACAGAACATTTTAATCCGAAGACAAAATACCATGCTTTTTTTCATGCTACGAAAAAAAATTGCTACCACTGATCATTCTTCTGTTTCTAGAATGAGACTGGAGATATTCGAAGTTTTCGAACCCACTACTCCGCATAAGGCTGCAGTCACAGAGGGTCACAGAAAATTTATTATTTTCACTGTAAAGAATATAAATAATGGCGGACAGATATTGGAGTTACAGAGACGGACGGCAGCCGCCCATGCCCAATCTCACTGGAAACGTTCTTGCTCATCCGTCTTCGGTGAGCATGTCGTGCACATTTTTATTCATGATTCTGTGTTGCATGGCTAGAGTTGTTCAAGGTATGAGAAATGGAATGTTGGGATGAATTTGTGTTTGTGTAACTCCATTGACCTATGAATTGTTGAAGGTTAATAGCGTGAGAGTTTTCTCTCTTAATCTGTTTCAGATTTTCTAGGGTTAATGACTTTCTTGCCATTTTTTTTTTTTATGATGGTTTTATGTGCAATTTTTTTTAGCAGAAAATGCAATCATGAAAGATTGCAGGTGGATTAGTACTATGCCTATTGGGATAGGTGATTCTGTTCTTCTTTTGTTTTGTTGTTCATTACATGTATTATGTGCTTTCTTTAAATTTAGGGCTGTTGCTGTGTGAATTGTCAAATCTGTTTGGTTGAAGCATAAGATGAAAATTTCTTTTTGTTGATTATATAGAGGAATTTGATTAGGCATAAGATAGAAAATGAGAAAAGAGGGAATGTGGGTGTCAGTGTTGGCAAAGAGGATTGGGGAACAGTGATGGTTGCATTCTGGAGAGGAGATCCTCTATGTAATACTCTATGGACTCCAACAATGAGTGGAAGTGAAGCATTATGAGGTTGTTTTTGTAATACATTAAAGGCATTGGAACTTCCAATGTAATTAAAAAGTACTCCCGATAAGGATTTTTCTGCCTCGCGATTACATTCCACAGAAGCCTCAATAGAGATGATTTGGTAGGGGATTTGTTGATGAGGACATCAGCCCACATGATGGAGCCTGGTGGATTCATCGTGGTGGTCGGAAATCTAGGCCGGTGTTTGGATCGAGTAGAGTGGCTGTGTTTATTTATTTTATTTATGTTTTGGAGTGTTATTAGGAGTTTAGTTGTAATTACTTTTTGATTTGGAGTCCTTGTGTAATTAGGACTAGGGATTTGAGTTATATTGGGTGTTATCGTTAATTTTACAAGTTGTTTTAGAATAGGATTTGGTGTAATCGTGGGCTATAAAAAAGGAACCCACCAAGAACAATGTTACACATTATTTTGAGCAATAAAATTTTGTTTTTTGAGGGGGCGATTTTCTGCTGCTTTTCTTTCAAGTTCTGCCAAAACTTGATCCTGGATTGGGACTCTCCAGGCGTGGGACAGGGCCTTTCCCACTGGTAGTTTACTACTTTTTTCTTATTCTCTTCTTCTCCAATCTTCTTGCTGGCTGATTGATTCCTGTTGAAGACAACTCAATAAAGAGCATTGTAGCTGTTGGATTGACCTTCTATTAGCATTCCTTGAAGATCTTCTGTCAGACAACTTGATTCTTGGAAGTTTATGGGTGTTGAAAATCTACAAGTTGATGTGTTCTTGCTTCAGGACAATCCATATCTTCTTTCAGTAAGCCTTTATATGACTTTTTAGCTTCAGATTGCCCTTTTGATTGTTCTGTCCAGTATATACACTAGTGTATACTCTGTTTATAAACCTTAAACAGTCCCCTTTACCCTACAGTTAGCCTTACCCAAAACCCTTGTTCACTTCATTGTTTCTTTGTTTAGCTATTTGTTACTAGGTCTTTACTTCATTGGATTAGTGACTGTTATTCTTTAAGTTTGCATGTGGTTATGTCAATTTTAATTTGCATATTAGTCTGATAAGTTTCATTGTGTATTTTGGTCCTAATCTTGGTAGTGAGTGTTTTATTACTTGAATCCTTACTTGAACTTCAAGTGTGTTTGATTTTGAGAATAGGAATGTAGTTTATTTCTTCTTATTGCTTTGCATAATTGCCTAAATCTCTGAATGTTAATGAATGCATCTCCATACTGCATCATTTGTGTCTGTACATTCTGAAGATCTTCACCTGTTTGATGTGTTGGATTTTGTGTCTTGAATTGGTGTGTTTGAGCTTATGTTGTGGATGTTGGATTTAATGTTCTTAGGTTGAATGTGATATTGTGTTAGATTTAATGTTATCCATATTGTGTTTTAGGTTTTTATGCCTTATTTTTAGGTTAGTTTTATTATATATCTTTTTTTTAGATCTTTATTTTTTATATTTTACGAAGAATTGACCAAAATTACCTAAATACCAGAAGTTTTATGTTTGGAGAGAAAACCGACATGGCCACCACAATGAACACTTATGAACTTTTTTTGTCTATATGAATAATCATATTTCATTAAATAGAAATGGGAAGTACAAAGAAGGAGAAAAAGAGCTCAAAAGACAAGAAAAGAAAAGGAGATAAAGAAATAAAGTAGGATATCAAAAGGACCCAAGATTACAACCCACTTAACTAAAAAAAGACTTGTAACCTGAACAAACTATGAAAGGCTACCCATATACAATGACTTCCTTTGGACCCCAGATTTAACTAACCCACCCATAGTAGAATCTACCTCTCTTATTTATTATTATTATTTTTATTATTTTTTATTTTTTGATATGAAGGGTATCCCCGGGCTAGCTTGCGCGCATCACAAGACTAATCCCTCCACCCCAAACAAGGCTTCCGAAACAAGGCTTCACCTTGTGGTCCGTGGCCACCGGCATAGATGCAAAAGAATGCGCTTCCTTAATGCGGTTGGCCAGCCTCCATAAACCCGGCTCATTAGAGGTCATCCAACCAGTGACTATGGCGGAATCTCCTTCCACAATAAGATGATGAAGGTTTAATGAGCAAGCAATCCTCATTCCCATAACTAGCGCCTGGATTTTTGCAGATAACACCTATGAACCTTTACAACCAACATTTGTAGCACCCATGAGTGCATGAAGTGTGGAAGGGAGCATCTTGTGCTCGGTGCCATAGGACTTGTGCACTGGGCTAAGGCTCCATCTATAGGACATAGTGGTGTAGGATGTATTGCAAAGGAGTTCTTGGAGAAGGAGAAAACGAGAAGGTCAAAGAGGCGTTAAGGAGAAGGAGATTGCACTGTTTCCTATTTCTGATAACTTTCTACTTATCTCTTTTATTTTATTTTACTTTTTTACCCTTATTTCTTTATAATAGTTTTCATTAAATAGGGTTATTTAAGTATTTTTAAATTTTTTGATAAGAGTTGGAAAGTAGTTTGTTACCTTGGGGGCTTCTTAAACGTGTGAGGCAAAAGACAATTGAAGTATTATTGAAATTTTATTGAATTTTTTTTCTTTTGTTGGATAAGAAAAAAATTTATTAAAAGAGGGTCAAAATAATGTACAAAGGGGATAAGGAGTCCTCACCAAAAAGGAAAAGAAGAGGGGAAAATCCACAAAAGTCAGGGAAGCCCCGCCCCTACTAAAACTTAGAAAGCCCTATACTTCTCTCCCAATGCCTAAGGAGGTCCCCATTAGGCATCCCATCAAAGCCCTTGCACGGTTACACCTCCTAGCTCAAAACACAATATACTTCCTGGCCCATCTATAGACCTTCCAAGTTGGCTCAGAATGCCCTTGAAAGACTTTATTGTTCATTTTTAGCCAAATTGCCCAACTTACCGCAGCGGGGACCAAACGCCACAACCTCTTACCAAATGCATTCAATGCCAAATGACTCCAGCCAGATAAAAAGCCCATAATATTTGATGGGACAGCACAAGTAATCCCAAAATCCCTCGACAATCCACATCAAATCTCCTAAGAAAAAGGGCAATGGATAAGCAGGTGGGTAACCGACTCCCCATCATGGTAGCATAGGAGGCAAATACTTGGCAAAGAGAAACCTTTCCTCCATAAGGCATCCATTGTTGAAATTTTCTCCAACACCGTAGTCCACATGTAGAATTGAACCTTAGGGGGCAGCCCATGGTTCCAAACCACCTTCCACGGACCAACATATATTCGTGAGGTAATCACTTGTCCATAACAAGACCTGATTGAGAATTTTCCCCCTAAAGCAACCTTCCACACCCTTCTATCTTCTTGGGTCAGGTTAATGTGCGTAGCTTGCAAACGAGCCAAAAGCTCGGTCACCCTTGGGATCTCCCAGTCAAACAAGTTCCTTCGAAAAGCCGGATTCCACACTATCGTCTCGCCAATACCTGACACGTTTGCTGCTACCAAAGCCTTAGGATCCACCGCAAGAACATACATAACCTCAAATGGGGTAAATATGGTTTTTGTTGTAGAGAGACTGTATGTGTATGGGGGGTACATTCTATGTAAGGGTAATAAGGTCCATGGGGTATGTACAAGGGGTATATACGACCATCTGTACTTGTAGGGTATTTTGGTCTATTTTATACATAACTCTCATTATGAGAAGGGGTCATTCGAGTGTATGTAAATAGAGACTATGTTTACATGCCCCCTATGTCATTACATTCCATTTAGGATCAGGAATAGGTGTAATCGGACCTGCTTTTTACATATCTCTCGTTATTTGGGTGGTTTGTATTCGTTATAGGATACCGAGAGAATTAGAAATCCTTTATTTTTGCAGCTTGATCGCTCTTTTGATTTTGGAATAAAACACCTTTATCAATATACTGTTTCTTTTACACATTCGTCTAGAGTAAAACCCTACAACTCTATATGATTCCTCTTCTCTTTTACCTATCTCTTCTTCGTTTCTCTTCTCCCTCTCCTTTACACTTTTATTCTTCATAAAAAGAAAACTACTTGGTTTCAGAGCCAGTTCTAGAACAGGAGGATCGAATCATCCATCGAACCAGTAGTTCGTACGGCTGGTGTCAATAGTTCGTATGGCTGGTGTAAGCACTGTAGATCAAAGCAGATCAATGACAGTTTTTGGTAGGGGATGAATTATCATGAATTCCTATGCATTTCAATCGTGAGTTTGAAGTGTTTTGAGATTTTTTAGGGGATTTTCTCTGTAAATTCAAAGAAAATCTAGATTTGGGTCCTTTCGCATGTTACATTCGATCAGGGGAGTTTTTCTAAGCTTGGCTGTAAGGAATCTATCGCCCAAACCCTAGATGAGTGGGATTTGGTCTCATTCAATTCCGTTGCGATTTGAGGTTGCTGTGCTAATTTTCTTCCAGTATATTTGATGCTAGACGTGCTGTGATATGTTGGGTCGTCTTGTTGATCATTAAATTCAGGTTTTTTGATCCTTGTTGGTTTCTAAAATTACTGTTATGCAAACCTGAACCCATATTACTTCGCTAATGCATTAAGAGCATCATTGTATGGCTATGATGTGTTTTTGTGTGTCTTCTCTTTGAGAGTCATGGGTAACGTACTCGTTGGATTAAATTAGGCCCTCTTTTATTGAAAGTGATGTGTTCGAGGACTGTAGTTTGCTGGTGGAGTATAGTAATATGTCTGTGAGATCATCTAAGGTAGCTGTTCATGTGGTTACATGGTTATGTGACAGTGGACTGGTGGTAGTCCAAATCAGAGTTGAGAAGTGAAGAGGTGGTGACTGTCAAAACAGCAACCATAGTGTGTGGTTAAGTGTATTGGAGATAATTCTTACCAAGTTATTAAAAGGGTGGTACTCTATTGATTGGTAGTGACGACAGGTGGTGTGTTTACAAAAGTGTCTAGATGTTGGAAAGCAACCAAAAAGAAGAAAATCAACCTTGGTCAACAGAGAACAGTGGTAACAACGAGACTAATTAGTCCGGACAAGTAGACTCGTTAAATACCCAAATTACTATTGTTAAGTTCGACGGATCGAATTATTTGGCATGGTCACAGTCTATAATGATTTCCCTTATAGGTAAAGGGAAGTGGGAATATGTGACCGGAGAGATTCCTACTCCTGCACCTAACTGATCCTGGATTCATGAAATGGAGAACAAAGAATGCATTAGTAATGGCCTGATTACGTCAGTCTATGCAGCCTAATATCAGTAACACTTACTTTTTGGTACTGCCAAGGAAATTTGGGACTCACCTGCAGAGACATATTCTGAAGTGAGTCAAATAACCCTTGTGTATGACCTTCATAACAAGTGTGACAAATGAAGTAAGGTGATCAGCCAGTTGCAACCTACTATTCACGTCTTCATCGTCTATGAGACGAAATTGATCAGTATGAGCCATTTCTGGCTAAGTGCTCTGCTGATGCTACAACTCACAAACAGTTTATAGAGAGGACCAGAGTATTTGAGCTCCTTGCTGGACTCAATCCAGATTTTGAGCAAATCCAGGCTCAAAGATTAGGCCATGATACTTACCCGATCTTATCAGAGGTGTACTCTCATCTCCATCGAGAAGAGAGACGTCAGAATGTTATGCTACAACCACATCATGTGGAGATTAACTCGTGTTTCTTCCTTCCAACACGGAGGTTGTGGTGGTGGTAATCTCTCTTCAGATGACAAGGATAAACATAAGTGTGAACATTGTGGACACTCTTGTCACATGAAAGAGACTTGTTGGGATCTTCTTGGAAGACCTCTATCCATACCTTAGTGTGGAGGCTTTACTATCCCTCGTCGTGGTGTTTCAAGAGTTGGGGGTGGAGGTAGATCTAATGCGTACTCAGCCACCTCTACTGATACTCAGGCCCCTTCTCTTGGTGAGTCTAGCAGTACAGAATGCCCGAGCTTCACTTGGGAACAAATGGAGTCTTTACGCCGTATGATGAATTAGCTTGAGACCTCCTACTTCTACCTCAATATCATCGTTTTCCCATTTAGGTACACAGGCTTCTGATTTCAGTGCATCTATCTCTACATCTAGTCCCTCCTGGATCATTGATTTAGGAGCCTCAGACCATACGACTGGTAACTCTTCATTTTTTTTTCTTCATATCATATCTGCTCTAGTAAAGACAAGGTCCGAACAACAAATGGATCATTATCCTCAATTGCTGGAAGAGGATCCATCTCAGTTACTTCTTCTATGTCACTATCGTCTGTTCTTCACGTTCCAAATTTAGCACTTAATCTTGTTTTAATTAGTAATCTCACTAAGTCTCTTAATTGTTGTCTCACTTTTTTCCCATCTTATTATCTCTTTTAGGATTTGGTGACAAAGAGAATTATTAGTAGAGGTCATGAGGTTAACAGACTATACCTTCTTAATGATTCTACTTATACGGCATCACCAGTTCAGCAGTTACAACCTTCAGTTTCTACTTCAATTGCAGATCAGAGATTACAACTTATGCAGTGGCACCAAAGACTTGGACATCCCTATTTTTTTACTTTACAAAAATTGTTTTCTTCTTTTTCATCTTTGTCTTTTATGAACCTTAGTTGTGAAATGCGCAAGTTAGCAATGCACTGTCGAAATTCTTATTTTCCAAGCAATAATGAATGTATTGTTCCTTTTGGTATTGTGCGCTCTAATGTTTAGGGCCTTGCCCCTACTACTTTTTTGGCATGGTTTCTGTTATTTTGTTATGTTTGTTGATGATTTTTGTAGGACTACATGGGTATATTTATTGAAACTCAAAAGTGAAGTATTACCCATCTTTGAAACATTTCATAAAATGATTAAAACTCAATTTGATTCCAAGATAAAGATCTTAAGGTCTGATAATGGTGGTGAATATATCTCTCAATCCTTTTCCTCTTACATCACTGCAAATGGGATGTTACACCAAACTATTTGTCCTCACACCTCGGAGTAGAATGACATTGTTGAGTGAAAAAATCATCATCTCCCGGAAGTCACTCATTCTCTCATGTTCCAGATGAAAGTTCCTAATGTTTTCTGGTCTGATGTTGTTTTAATAGTTGCATATCTCATTAACCGTCTTCCTACTTGTGTTCTTGACTTCAAATTTTCCCTTGAAGTGTTGTTGGATTCATCTAATCATTTTTCCTTACCTCTTAAAGTGTTTGGGTGTGGTGTTTGTTTTGTTCATATTCCTAAGGCTGATCGGTCTAAGTTGGATCCTACGACCATAAAGTGTCTTTTTAGGATATGTTGCTGATAAAAAAGGGTACAAGTGCTACCATCATTCTTCTCGCAAACACTTTGTTTCTATGGATGTTACGTTCTTCGAGTCAGTTCTTTTTTCTGCTCCTAGCTGGACTCCTATCTAGGGGGAATGCCATGATGTTGAAAAAGCATTGTATGAGTTAAAACAATCTCCAAGGGTCTGGTTTGAGAGGTTCAGTTCTGCTATGACTAAGAAAGGTTACAAGCAAAGTCAGGTTGATCACACATTGTTCAGTAAGCATGAAGCCAGTGCTATAATAACCCTAATTGTGTATGTTGATGATATTGTTATCACTAGGAATGAATCTCATGAAGTAGAACATTTAAAACACTATCTTAATCAAGAGTTTGAAATCAAAGACCTTGGGTAGCTTCAATATATTTTGGGCATTGAAGTGATTCAGTCCAAACAGGGTATCTTTCTTTCCCAAAGGAAGTATGTGTTGGATCTTCTTAGCGAAGCTAGGATGCTAGGCTACAACCCTATGATACTTCAGTTGATTTAGATTACAAATTAAAGGAAGATGATGGTGATAGACTACTTGATGTTGGTAGGTATCAACAGCTGGTTGGTAGACTTATATACTTGGCTTTAGTATGTCCTGACATTTCCTTTGAAGTTGGCCTGGTTAGTCAATTTATGCACGCTCCTACTACCATCCATTTATAGGCTGCATATAGGAATATTGAGGTATTTGAAAGAAGGATCCTGGTTTAGGACTTCTCTATATAGCCAATAATACCTTGCGGGTTGAAGCATACACCGATGCTGATTAGGCTGGATCAGTTTCGAATCAAAGATCGATGTTTGGGTATTGTACATTTGTAGGTGGTAATCTTGTTACTTGGAGAAGTAAGAAACAACATGTTGCTAGATCGAGTGATGAGGCTGAGTTTCGAGCTATGACCCATGGTGTTTGTGAATTAATCTGAATTCAAGGGTTGCTTAGAGATATAGGGTGTGCGGTTATAGAATCCATGAGTCTTTATTGTGACCACAAAACAGCTATAAGCATTTCCCATGACCCAGTTCAACATGACCGGACTAAGCATATAGAAGTTGATCTCCATTTCAACAAAGAGAAACTTCAAGCTAGGTATGTGTAGCCCATACACACCAGCTTGAAGGGGAGTCTAGAGAGACTATGTATATGGGGGGTACATTCTATGTAAGGGTAATAAGGTTCATGGGGCATGTACACGGGGTATATATGACCATCTGTAATTGTAGGGTAGTTTGGTCTATTTTATATATAATATATATAATGGAATATGTGTAAAGCTAAACCCTACAGCTCTATACAATTCCTCTTCTCTCCTACCTATCTCTTCTTCCCATCTCCCTCTCCTTTACACTTCTATTATTTATATACAAAAGTTACTTTTGTCATATGGGATTTCAACGGTGTTTGAAATCCACTTATGCTGCTACGCTAAGTGGTATTAGAGCCTAGGTTCAATGGTGCTTGAACTTGATTTAGAATGGAACAATGTCTTTAAACAACAACAGTCTCTTGGGTGGTACCTTGGAGATTTCCATGGTGACGATAACAACATTTGAGGCCTTCCAACGGGAAAATCTGTAAGCAATGCAAGAGATGCAAGTTGCTTTTACTCGTTTGACAAAGACTCTTATGCGCAATTAGATTGGCAGCCATGAATAGCCTGCATAAAGAGATGAGCCTTATAAACTGCAAGTGCGTGAAGTATAGCCTGTAATTAATCGGTAAGCTACAACCATAAAGGAAGATGATTCTATTGATGAGGAAGTGGATGACATTCTTTTAGAACATGGTGACGGCCGACCAAACCAAGATTGTAGGCTCAAGGTTTACCTATCTTTAATGGTCAGTTACACATTTAAGATTTTCTTGATTGGGTTTCTGAAGTTGAAAGATTTTTTGTATCTATGGTATGGAAATTCATGAAAGAAAAAGGTAAAATTGGTGGCATATTAATTAAAGGGAGGAGCTTCTGCATGTTGGGATCAACTTCAACTCACGTGTACTCGGCAATCAAAAACACTAGTATGCACATGGAGAAAAATGAAGCAATTGATGAAGGGAAGATTCCTACCACCTGATCATGATCATGTATTATTTCAACAGTACCAGAATTGTTGACAAGGATAAAAGGATTATGCCAAAGAATTTTATTGCTTATTTACATGCCATGATTTTGTGGAAACTTGAACACAAGTGGAAAGATTTTCTGGTGGGTTACGTCAAGAAATTCAAGATTGGATTGCTATGCAATTGGTTTAGATTCTTAATGAAGTTGTTAAAGTTTGTAACAATGGGTAAATTGCAATTCAATTGATCCTCTAATAGGGGTTCACAAATGAGTGGCAAAACCATTGTAGCTGAAATGTCACAAGAGTCATCATTAAGTTATGGTGGAAATTTTTATCGAGAAATAACCCGACCATCTACAAATGTGAGCCGGTAGCAGGTTAGTGGGACACTAAAATCAAATACTTCTATTAGTGGTCGAGATTCTTTTAAAAATCCATATGCTCTACTTATGCCGATCAAGTGTTATCGATGTGATCAATTTGGGCATAGATCCAACCAATGGCCTCAACGCCAAGTTTCTAATTTGGCAATGCACAATGAAGAGCCAAATGATGATAAATTAAAACGGCATATAAGACGATGATGAGGATTTCAAGAATGATGACAAAGAAAATGAATGGACTTATGAAGATGAGGGAGTGACCCTTCTTACACAGAGATTGATGTCCACTCACAAGGAAGTGCCAAAGTCACAACGTCAATAATCGAGTCTGTGATTTAATCATAGATGGTGGCAGTAGCGAAAATAATGTGCTTAAGACCATAGTTGAAAAATTGCAACTAAAAATAGAGAAGCATCCTACACCATACACCATTGGTTGGATCAAGAAGGTCAACAAAATTAAGGCTTTGAACAATGCAGAGTTTTATTTTTTATTTGGAAATTTTATAAAGATGAACTGTTATGTGATGTGATGGATATGGAGGGATATCATATGTTGCTTGGTAGACCTTGGTAACATGATGTTGATTCAACTTATAGAGTCAAAGATAATATATTTATTTTCTACTAGGATGGTAGAAAAATTATACTTGCTCCTATGAGAAATGTGAGCTGGCTGAAGATTCTAGGTATGAGCATAACAGCATAAAATATGGCTGAATGAATACAAGCAGTGCATTAAGATGTTAAGAAACAACTTGAGGAATCCAATAGCAAATATAAAGAAAATGTTGATAAGCAGAAGAGATTGAAGGTATTCCAAGAGGGAGATATGGTAATGGTTCATCTCAGAAAAGAACGTTTTCTAGTAGAAACATACAACAAACTAAAAAATAAAAAGTATGGTCCTTATCAATTGCTCAAAAAGATTAAAGACAATGTCTATGTTGTTGATCTTCCTTAAGAAATGACCATTTCTCCAACATTCATTGTGGCTGATTTGTTTGAGTATCATGCATTATAAAAGTTAAATTATCTAAAGCATAACTTGAGGTCGAGTTCTTTCCAAGTGGAGGGGACTGATGTAGGATGTATTGCAAAGGAGTTCTTGGAGGAGGAGAAAATCAGAGAGTCAAAGAGGCGTTAAGGAAGAGGAGATTGCACGGTTTTCTATTTCTAATAACTTTCTACTTATTTCTTTTATTTTATTTTACTTTCTTGCCCTTATTTCTTTAGAAAAGTTTTTATTAAATAGGGCTATTTAAGTATTTTTAAATTTTTAGATAAGAGTTGGAAAGTAGTTGGTACCTTGGGGGCTTCTTAAACGTGTGAAACAAAAGACAATTGAATAATTATTAGATTTTCTTCTTTGAAAGACGGAAACATCTTCTTCGTCCTTGTGAATTCATGGTAAATCTGGTTTTTGTTATCTGAGATTTCAACGGGTTTGAAATCTACTTGTGCTGCTGCACCACATAGGGCACATGTCATCTGTGTATATTTTGTGTCTAGAGGATAGAGATCTGCCACTGAATGGGTCCTGCCAAGAGATTGAATAGGCAAAAGACTAGCACAACAGAATGGTTTTTAACCATCTGATATCTTTATTTTTCAGAGCTTTTTTTTTTTTTTTTTTTAATTCTTCTATTTGTCCAAATTTAAACAGCATAAAATGCATGATTGTGATCATTTGTTCATGCTGATTTTGACTTGGCAATCTCTAAGGTGGGACCTGTTTAGTGGTGCATTCCTATATTTTATACACAAGTTGTGTCCTAGGCTCGCTATGGCCCCATGACTGGTGTATGGATCCTGTAGTTCAGATCCTAGATATTGATTGATATCTTACTAAATTCTCCTGTATTAGGTATTAGATGCCTAACAAAGGTATGGACCCATACATTTTATATCGGGACCCATACCCGGATCCAAAAAATTGCTTGATCCGTGACAATAAGATACACACATGATTATTTTGGAACTGAACCAAACCAAACCAAACCAAACCATCAACACCCTGAAGATCAACTTCTTCCCACTTCCATGTTCTGGCAACTTTTGTAAATGCTTGTTGCTACCTATCTTTCCACCAACAGCTCTTCTGACTATGCCATCACAATCTATTAACTACTCGCAAGAATTCTGTGTAAGACATCCCGTTAGAAGGATAAAGCAGGGATTTGTTCATTTTATACAGATGTAATTACATATTCATTGTCATCTGAAACTCTTTCCTAGTTGCTGGAACAGTAAGTTTTGAAGAAGCTTTCCATCAAAGCCTCTTTTAAAGCCCAAGAGATTCCTCCAAAATCATTCTCATGATTTCCGACTCCACATTTATTCCGAGAATTCCAATTTCCAATGCATTATTGACAACATCGTTATTACTTCGCCACTTGGCTCTTAATCAGATTGCAGTTCATTTAGTCCAACCAGCTCGAACTATTTTGAGTTTACAAGCTCAAGAAACTGGAGCACAAGAGTTAGCAAGATTTGTTTCCAGCTGTAAGCACAAAAAAGGGAATTGGTTTGTTGAGGACTTTTCCCTCCCTCTCTAAACTTTATCATTTGACATTGGCAAACAAAAGCAT
>JAOXJP010000440.1:0-32758 GCA_025762735.1 Platanus orientalis
GTGTCCCCCAAGGTAAATACATACCCTGTTGTACTCCTCCTCTTGTCTTTATCTCCTTACAAGTATGAGTTCATGTATCCTTGTAGTTTCACTTCCTTCCCTCCAAAACTCAAAGCTATTTTATTAGTCCCTTTCAAGTATCTCAAGACCCACTTAACCGCTTCTTAATGCATCTTTTCGGGTTTTTTCATGAATCTTCTCACAACTCCCACTACTTGAGTTATATCCGGTCTAGTATAGACCATGACATACATCAAGCTGCCCACTACTGAAGCATATGGAATCCTAGACATATAATCATTTTCCCTTTCAGTCTTAGGAGAATCCTCATTAGAGAGTCTGAAATGGTCAGTTAGTGGGGTACTAACTAGCTTTGCATTCTACATGTTGAATTTACTAAACACCTTTTCAACATACTCTACCTGAGACAACGTCAACTGATGGTTCTTCCTATCACTTGTGATTCTCATTCCTAGAATCTGTTTAGCTGTTCCTAAGTCCTTTATCTCAAAGTTATTTATCTCATGCATGTTTGAACTTGCCATAAGTATATCATCTATGTACAAAAGTAGAATAATGTACCCGTCATCAAAGGTCTTGTGATAATAACAATAAATAGTACAACGAAGGAGAGAATCTCTTAGTAGGCTTATGTGTTCTTGAAGACCTTCTTAATTCTGGAGTAGGTGTCTAAGGCTCCATCTACTGGTTTTCTTTTAGCATCTTATTGCCTTCTTTTCTTGATACTTCACCCTCATAAACATCATCAAGTTCCATAAACCCCTTCTTGCCTTGATGCTCTTCTACCTTGTCTTTAAACATAGCTTTTTCATTGAATAATGCAACTCTACTTTTAATGACTTTTGGTTTTTATTATCCCAAAATTGATAACAAAACTCACCAGAATTGTACCCAATGAAAGTACACTTCTTCAACTTCGCAACTAACCTGTTTCTTTGATAAGCATTAACATGAGCATAAAAAATACAACCAAACATTTTGAGACGTGAAAGTCTTACCACTTTTTCCATCTATGCTTCTTTAGGAAATCCACCATTTAATGGCACTGAAGGTCCTTTATTTATCAAGTATGCAGTTATGCTAACCGCATCTGTTCAAAACTATTTAGGCAATCTTGTGTACAACCTCATGCTTTTGGCTTGCTCTACAATTATTTTATTCATCTGCTTAGCCACACCGTTTTGTTGTGGTGTGTGTGGTACTATCTTCTCCCTTCTAATTCTATTCAACACAAAACTTTTTAAATTCTTTGTTATAATATTCTCCTCTATTATCAGACCTTAAGTACTTAAGCCTCAATTCTGTTTCATTTTGAACCAAGGCTCTCCACTTCTTAAACAAGTCAAATATGCTAAACTTTTGTTTTAGGAAATAAACCTATAGTTTTTTTTTGTTGCATCATCTATAAAAGTAACAAAATATTAATAACCACCAAGTGAACATACCTGAGTTGGTCCCCATATATCAGTATAGACCAGTTCTAATTTTTAAAGCTTTGACATCCTTCCTATTTTAGAAAAGATGACTTTATTTTGTTTTCCCAAAATTCAGTCTTCACAAAATTCAAAGTCTAGAACCTTCAAACTTGGAAGCTTGCGTTTACTGTGAAGAATCTTCATTCATTTCTCGCTTATGTGCCCAAGTCTGCAGTGCCATATGTCTGAGTTGATACTTGTTTCAACTACATTAATGGAGCCTTGCTTCGATAGAGTGTACCTTCATTCTTTTCACAAGCTATCTCCAAGGCACTTTTGTTTACTTTCCACATGTCTTATGTTAAAGTAGTTGTATGTCCTGAACTTGAGAGCTGGCCAACTAAAATTAAATTCCTCTTCAAGCTTAGTTGTGTCTCACACCATTCAACAACCACGTACCTCCATTAGGTAGGTTCAACCGAACATACCCTTTACCAATTATGTTATAAGATTTGTTGTCACTAAGATAAACTTTGCTATAGTTTTTTTGTACATAATTCTTAAGACACTATTTATTTATTATGGCATGAAAGGATGCACCAAAATCTAACACCTAAGACTATAATTTTTCATCAAGTGTAAAAATCAAAGAGTCTTTAGCAACATCACCCGCAATATTTACAGAAGCTTCATTCTCCTTGTTGCTTTCTTGCTTCATCTTCTTTTTCTATACCCAACAATCCTTCTTGAGGTGTCATTTCATCTCACAATTTCAGTATTCCACACATGGCTTTGCTGACTTAGATTTTCCCCTAGATTCTAACCTCCCAGAGTCTTGCCCTCTCTCAATAGTTCTTCCTCTTCCTTTTACATTCAATGGGTTCCCACTTGATGATGTTTCTTCTGTTGACTTTCTATAGGCCTCTTCACTTAGTAGTATGCTCACCACATCATCGAATTTTAGAGTGCCTGAACTTAAGGAATTACTCAACGCCATAGCTAGGTCATCCCAACTCTTCGAAAAAGAGGATAAGATCAACAAGGCTCTAACTTCATCATCAAAGTTGATGCCTACTGAGGTTAACTAAATTGTAACTGTGTTGAACCCATTTAGATGTTCCGCAATGGTTTCTCCCTCAACCATCTTCATATGAAACAACCTATTCATTTAAAATACCTTATTTGATGTAAATGGTTTCTCATACATTCATGCAAAGGCCATCATAAAACCTTCAGTGGTTTTATCTTTGGGAATATTGAAGGAAACCAATGATGATAAAAAAAAATTTATCGTACCTAGAGCCTTCTTGTCTAGAACCTCCCAATCTGCAAATGACATTGTCTCAAGCTTTTTTGTTTTTCTTCCAAGAGGTTGATAGAGATTTCTTTGGTACAAGAAATTCTCTATCTCTATCTTCTATAATGCCAACTTCATACTTTTAAACTTTTCAATCCCAAACTTTGTGGATTCATCATCTTATTCACTAAAAACGAAGTCTTTAACTTCTTTGGCTTGCTGAATCTGGCTTTTAAACCTTAGCTTTGATGCTAGTTGTTGGGGGTTTAATCTAAAATTTTTATCAATCAACCAAACAAGATGAAAGCAATGATAATTAATAACAAATCAAAGCACAACCACAAGTACACCACAAACATAAGATTAACGTGGAAAAGCAAAAGTTGGGGAAAAACCACGGAGCTGCAGAGAAAGCTTTGGGAAAGATTAAAAGAGTTCTCTCAATTTCTCACAAACCACAAGTATTTCTCTCTTTCTTAACCTTACTATAACTTAGACAACCTTAGAGACTTTATATACATCAAATAAGTTGATCCTCCCACAACACTAGGGTTTTTCGACGCTCCACAAAACTTTCCAAATTTTCTCGTCACCGTCAAATTGATTTAAGTGCCTTGGATCAATTCAACTAGTTGGCAGATTGATCCGACACCTTTTTGGTGCCTGTCTGTTTGCATGCTCGATTCTACCCAACCTACTAGGATCGATCCACCAGCTTAGCTGGATTGATCTGGCTTGCTGAACTCGATTCTTGAGTTCCTTTCTGCCTCGGTTTGCATCAAATTCCATCTCCAACAATCTGGTTGGAAAGTGTCCAACTCGACATACATGACCCATCTAGGAAGATGCACCATCATCTAAACACAAGGAAAGAAGAGAAAAATAAAAGGCAAGAACCAAAAAAGAAAAAAGAAAAAGGAAACCCGAAGTAATTAATGCTCGTTGCCTTGAAAAAGAAAAGAAAAAGCTAGGACACAAGGACATTATTGATGCTCACCATTGACCAAAAGAAAATAAAGATCAAGGCCACAAAGAAAGAACAGTCCACTATTTAGAGTGAAAAATGAAAGAATAACGGTTCAATCGTTCTTAATAATCATCCTTTAGCAAACTCATAATTAGCTTCCCACAACAATTATTGTTGTTTCCATGCTCAGAGCAAGAAAATGGCTAAGAGTGTGGTCACATATTTTCTACAGAAACTGCATTTATTGATATCAGAGGAAACTAGATTGCTAGGGGGAGTGGATGAGCAGGTCAGATTGCTTTGTGATGAACTTGGGTTAATTAGATCCTTTTCAAGGGATGTTGATGTAAAGCAGAAAATGAATGAAAGAGTGAATGAATGGTTGAGACAAGTTAGAGACCTAGCCTATGATGCTGAAGATGTTATCGATCTCTTTGTCCTTAAAACAGAGCAACAACGGCAGAGAAACCTTGGGCTCAGGTTTATCTGCTACCCCAATCAACTACTTATTCTCCGCAAGTTAGGAAAGGAAATTGAGGTCATCAATAGAAGGGCTGAGAAGATTTCAACAAACAAATCAAAGTACGGCATTGAACTTTTAGAATCCGGAGAAACTTCATGTCATTCAAATCAAGGTCAGTCATGGGAGAGAAAGAGAGCTCCCATTGTCGAAGAAGTTGATGTTGTGGGTTTTCAAAATGAAGTAGCGGAGCTGGAAACATTGCTTACCCAAGAAGAGCCTCGACAACTTCTTGTTGTTTCAATAGTTGGAATGGGAGGCATAGGTAAGACAACTCTTGCTAGAAAAGTGTATAATAGAGATGATGTTAAGAAACACTTCGATTCTTATGCTTGGGTTTATGTCTCGCAAGAATGCAGAATAAGAGATATTTTGCAGGCAACGATAGAACAAGTTATGAAGCTCAATGATAAGAAGAGAAGGGAGGTAGAGAAAATGGGTGAGGAAGAGTTGGGGAAGATGCTCTCTAACCATCTGAAATGAAGGAAGTACCTGATTGTTTTTGATGATTTATGGAGGAAAAGTGATTGGGATAAGCTTAAAATAGACCTTCCGATTCCGGACGAGGGCAAGCAAAGTAGAGTGCTTCTTACCACTTGCAATGAAAGTAGCAAAACATGCTGACCCATTAAGCGATCCCCATAGGCTACGTCTATTGGACGAGAAGGAGAGTTTGAAGCTCTTCTTGAAAAAAGGATTCTCAATCCCTCAAGAAAGTGCCAAAACAAGCTGCTCCAAAGAGTTGGAGGATTTGGGAAGGAAAATAGTTTCCAAGTGTGGTGGATTACCACTTGCAATTGTTGTATTGGGAGGTCTCTTATCTACAAAAGACAAGACCCCTATTGTGTGGCTTAGGATACTCCAAAGTGTGAATTGGCAGCTAAATCAAGATGCAAAGGATTGCCGAGAAGTATTAGACTTGAGTCACCGACCTACCATACTACTTAAAATCTTGTTTTCTATATTTTGGTCTTTTCCCGGAAGACTATGGAGTCAAGCGCAGAAGATTAATTCGGCTATGGGTTGCGGAAGGATTTATACAACAGAGAGGAGAGCAAACAATGGAAGATGTTGCAGAGGATTTCCTAGAGGAGTTAATCCAGAGGAGCATGATTCAAGTGGTTCGTAGGAGATCTGATGGGGCTGTTGAAAGGTGTTGCATCCATGATCTGCTGCGAGATTTGGCTATTTCAGAAGCCAAACAATGTAAGTTTCTTGACATTTATGAGAATGACTCGTCTGTATCCCCGAGTAGATCCCATCGACTTTCCATCCATCCTAGCAGTGGAAACTGGGATACTACAATGACTACTCAACTATGCTCTACTGCTAACCATCTCCGTTCATTGTTGTACTTTGATGGAAGCCTCGAAAACACCCTACTAAAGTCTTTTTTTGGAGGCTTTAAATTGCTTAGGGTGTTGGATCTAGAGGGTGCAAGAGATTTTCACAGCTTGTCAAAGGAAATTGGACAACTGATCCTTCTCAAGTACATTAGCCTAGCTAGAACTAAGATAAAAAGTCTCCCACGTTCAATAGGCAACCTTAAGAATCTACAAACTATAGATTTTTTTTACACACTCTTCAACCACGCACCCAACATAATATGGACATTGCAGGAGTTACGAAATATTTCCTTCCATTGCCCTTCTCATTTGAGTCCTAATATAACATAGGGGAGTACTAGTTTAAGTCATCATCCGCTGCAAATAGACCGTTTGAGAAATCTCCAGACACTATGGCTTCCTACAGGCAGCTGGATTGAGGGTGGCTTGCATAAGCTAACCAATCTTAGAGAGATGAGGATAGAAGGAGATGTGGGATTATACAGAAGGGCATTATCCAACTCCATTGTCAAATTGGACTGCTTACGAGTGTTAAGTTTAACTAACATTCCACGTTCTAATCCAACGTCCTTGCCTCTTGTCTCATTTTCAAACCATGTGCACATCTACAAGATGATCTTGAGAGGACGGCTTGAAAGTCTACTCCAACCTCATGATTTCCTGCCGAACCTCATTGAGTTATGCTTGGAATTTTTAGATCTAAAGCTAGAAAATGACCCAGTAGTAATTCTAGACAAGCTGCCCAACTTGAAGGTTCTCCACTTAATGACAGGGGTATTCGAGGGAAAGAAAATGGTCTGCTCTGCACGAGGGTTTTCTAACCTCCAGGTGTTAAGACTTGAAAAGTTGAATGCATTAGAGGAATTGATAATGGAGCAAGGAGCAATGCCCAACTTAAGGTATTTACATATTCTGGGAACAGGATTAAAGATGCTTCCAGACAGGTTGGGACACCTTAGAGCCCTCAAGAAACTTTGGTTACAGGGTTTTCCTGAGGATAGGGTCGAAGAAGGCATGGGAGAAGACTGGGATAAGATCAAACACATACCATTTGTCTCTGTTAAGCGATGATTTTGGTGAGTTTTCACTTTTAGCAACTTCTCATCCTCTTCCCTTTCTTTTTTTAATGATTTTATATTTTAATATGCATTGAACCCTTGTATTGGAATCTGAGCGATTAGGTTGGCATGCTCTGTGGATTTTGATCAATCGGGCTGGGATTAGGTACGAAAATCTGTTTTCCTGATGTATTAGAATGACATCAGGGGGCTGACACATCAGTGCTGAAAAGTGACTTTCACTTTTTGGAGGGTGCTTATCACTTTTCAATGCTGATGTGTCCACCCCTGATGCCATTCTAATACATCAGAAAAAGCAGATTTCGTACCTAATCTTTTCCGTATTGATCCTATGTCAATGTGCACATTTCGTGTAACCATGTGCTTTTTGAATATTTTTCTTACATAAATTCGTATCATTTCCTTCCAGTCTTCATTTGTAACTTATTTGGGGAGAGATCGATGACATTACATACGAAGATTTGGCAAGGTTCACAGCAATGGAAGCATCAACCTATGATGATGAGTGGTTGCTTGTTTAAAAACTTGGATGACGTTTTCTATTTGATTCTATGTGGTTATGAGCATCAAAAAGGATTTGAGTGTCTCCTAATTAATTTTTATGATCATGTCAATACTGTTGCAAAGTTATTTGTATTCCATTGAGCAAAGAACTGTGTATTTCCTTTCAATCGTGTATTTCCTTTCAATCCTTGTAAGCGAATTAGAAACTAAGAGCTCATTTATTACAGATTTTTATTTGCATATAGATTACTATTTTTTATTTTTACCTAAAAGTTTATTGTTATGGCCTTATCTTTTATCTTACCCAAGTAACCCAAACATAAACATGCAATATGTTGTTGTATATTTAAATAAATAAAGTGCTGCCATAGCATGCAATGGTTGCACTTGCTGTACAAGGATAACATAATTGTCCTAAATGGTAAGTCACATCTATAGGGCTTGTTGCCCAAGCTTTCATGTACATTAGTATGATCTTGTTGATGTATGTCAATCTTATGGTCAATTGGGTAGTGGTAGGAGTCTTGTAAGTGTCTTATGATCTCACACGTTAAACACATGGAGCTAAGAAAGACCAAAGACCCAACGATTTTTCCAAAATAGGTATGAAGTAAAGATATTTTTGCACATGGGCCTCACACATTTTTGACTTGTTTGACCCATGAGTGAGCTGGTCCAATGTCTGATCATCCTTCTTTATCAATCTTAACATTTGAATTCTCTTGGATGTTTGATCTTCACTTGATTGGATCGGTTGGTGTTGATCTCCATCATCTTTTAACTTTATTTCCATTAGTAGACTTTGCTAATGAGCTTCAAACTTCAATTGGGATATTCATGAGTTCCTACAAGAGAAAGTACATAATTTAGCATAAATACATATAAAATAAATGTAATAATGCTTATTTTAACGAGATAATAATGTAATTTTAAGCAATTAATAATGATCCATTTACTTTATTATTTTAGATAGGTTAAGTTAGTGGGGATTTGTTTTTTGGGTTTGAGGTTGGCTTACCTTGGGTTCAGTTGGGGTTCATTTGTTGGATTTTGTAGACCATGTCAAATTTTTAGTATTAACTTAAAAGTTGATGTGAAAAACATCATTTATAAAATGTTTTATAATGGTTTTTATGTCAACTTAGATGTTAATACTAAAAGCATTGGGCCTTACTTTTTTAGCATCAACTTAGGAGTTGATGTGTAAAACATCATCTATAAATTTATGAAATGATTTATATTTTTTCCGTTACCATAGAAGTTGATGCTAAAAACATCATTTAAAATTTTATAAAATGATTTTTAATGGTTTTGCGTCAACTTAGAAGTTGATTGCAAAAAAACATGACTTATATTCTTTTCTATGGAATAATAAAATGATTTAATATGCTTTTTAGCATCAACTTTTATATGCTGCAAATAGTAAGTTGTTTTGTATCAACAAAAAATATCATTTATAAAATGAATTATACTCCTCCCGATACTTTATTAAATGATTAACTATACTTTTTAGCACCAACTTGAAAATTGCTACAAGAAAGTACATTTTTTGCATCAACATTTAAAGTTGCCTAAAAATATATGATTTTTAGCATCTAGTGTCAACTTCTAAGTTGACGTGAAAAGATTGCTGCTAAAAACACATTTTCTTGTAGCGTTCCTCAGTATTTGTAGCCACGATAGGAGGCTTCGTGTTTCTATCCCTTCTTGTTGGCATAATCTCCTACTATGACCGCCAATCTTTGTGTTAGGAAAATTTATATTTTTCTAGTTGAACTGGATTCAACTAATATGACTCAACAAATATGGATTCGGTCATTGCCTCACTTTAGAGGACTTTAGTATTAAATGAGAAAAAAAAAAAAATACGAAGAATAGTATTATAATTCCAATTAATTATAAATACAATGATTTTATACACTTTCCATTCTCGTCTGTCGTTCACGCTTCTTTGATGTGACAGAGCTTGATTGACAATTTGAGAGTTTGGAATTGAATTCCCACTAATAGTGCTAACAATTAATGCTACTCCTAATTTACTTAATGTTTACTCCTAGATAAATGAAAAAATGTAAATATATGATTGTGTCCTGTTTCTTCGTCATCTCTACCATGTATATAACCTCTATTACAATTATTTAACAACTTAGGATTTTCATTGCCACATTGACGAACATGTCATATCAAAACCTTCGTTGGCCGCCATCGCACGTAATCCATTATGATTCGTTTCCTTCTTTGTTGGCTTTGACAGTCACCTTTCAAGCATCAAGCACTTATAGTTCCTTGGGTTTTTTAATGCCATATCACTCTTTCTTTCTTGAGGAAACTTCATCCACGTGTCTTCAAAGTAGTGGTCTATTTCAAAATTAGGGCAAACAAGTTCATAATTTAATTAACATTCTAATAAGAAGAAAAAATTGGAAATATATCTTGTCCAATTTGCATTAAAATTCGAAACCACCCACAACTAGAGAGATGGAATCCCTAAAGATCCCATGCTTCATACTCCTTTCTTTTAGGGTTGCCAAAGTATATAAAAGGGAAAGCAATCTTTCCTTGGACATGCATGAGAAAGGAAAAGAGGAAAGTGATTCCTCTTTGGGCATGTGATAAACGAGAAGGGATAGAGATCTCCACTCACTGAATGTATCCACATACATAAATCACTAGTTCTCTCACATGTGAACTTTGGAGATCTTAAGAGAGCAGGTGTGAACCAATAGGATGTTTGGAGTGTGGACTATTATAATTAGATATTGATTTATTATTAATTTTAGAATATTCATGAATTCATGTGGAACTATTGACAATTCATGAATAATAATTTTAATTTTTACTTCAGCGTTTTTACTTACGAAGACAGATAAATACTAAAATTTTCATTTATAATGTAAGCAATTTTAGTACTCATTCTTTGTCTTTATATTCTATAGGAACTGAAAGGCATAGGAGATCATTCTTTTTTTTGAGTGAGAGAACCCCAAAAACTTTGTAACCCTACTTTCAACATAATGAAAATCACAGATCACACCCCATGGGCATAGGCACATTGTTTAACCACACAAATCTTACTTTGTTCTTGTTTTCTTTTGTTTATCTACTGTATCACGGTCGATTTATTTCCAAAACTTTCAAAATAAATGACTTCCCTAGCAAATAATAAAGAAGGGGATTCCCATATTGAACATGTTCTCTTTGTAGCACATTTGACTGGACTATGAATTGGACTCATGAAGAACACAAATGCACCATTAATGTAATGTAACAAGAAAACATGAAGTCACAACCAAGAGACAAAGTTACTATAAAAATTTATTAGAGAGAGAGAGAGAGAGGACTCATTTTTCCTTCGTGGTAGAAGCAACAGAAAATTGGCGCAACTTGTAGAAGTATGCTATTAGCTCCTCCTTGCATGGTATGTTTTCTTTAATTATGGGTAAGTCTTGAAAGTTGTCCATCCATTCCTTAAAGAAGGGAAATTTTTGGGAATCAAACACCTTGAAGGACGCAACTTCCTCTATCACTCCCAGCCAAATCGGAAGCCAACCCAATACAATGTCTAGAAACCCAATATTCTGTCCTCCAAAGAACTTTTTACCCTTGAGCTCTTTCTCAATAATTTCTAAGGCCTCTACTGCTTGCTGCACTGCCTTCTCTTGCTGCTCTCCTTCTGACAAGAGAGCCTCTCTTACAGCTTGTGCGAACTACAACATGAGCAATTAAAAAAAAAAGAGATCAAACTAAACAGATGAATCCAAAAGAAAAAGAAAAGAATGGATAAGGAAAACAAATATGTATATATGGCACGTCGACTCATTGCCATTTTGTGTCTGACACTTTGGTTGGCCTTAGTGCAAATATCTTGTCAATCCGATGATCCTAACTGTATGGTCTGACTTAAGAAGTGGTTGTTAGAATAGATTGTTGAGAAAATTTTATGGCCTCTTTACCTTGTGCTGGCAATGGGCCAGTTGGCCCACACTCAGAATCTCGAAGGCCCGGTCATCTCAGTAAGTCCTTTTTTCCACTAAAAATTAGGTGAGAACGAATCTTGTGAGAACTATGAAAACGGCATCAGGGTACAGACACATCAGTGCCGAAAAGTGATAAATGCCCCCCCTAAAGTGCAAATCACTTTTTGGTACTGATGCATCAGCCCCTCTGGTGCCGTTTTCACGGCTCTCATGAGATTCGTTCTCACATAATCCAAGCCCCCTTTTTTCCCCTAGATCTCTTTGCTAGGTGAATCACATAGGAAAGCCATCCCCACGTAATAATAATAATTATATTAATTTATATGATTTTAATTATATATAATCATAAAGTTATGATAATGATTACTATTATTTTTTATTTATATAATGAATTTTCAATTGAAAACTTATCGTCGAGCATTGCAAGTCCTATAATGCCCCTATGGTCGGGTGGCTGCGGTATCGAAGAAGGTTAACGGTCGAATCCCCTTGTAACACGGCAGATGATAACACTTGCCTCTCTTTACACCGTGCTGCAGTCAAGCATTCCCAAGTGGTCATACCAAGAATAAAAAATGGAAAAAAAAAAAAGGGCAAGCCTATATGTCATAACCTAGGAAAATATTTTACTTTGTCCGGGTAACATTACGGGGGTAAAATATTTTGGATTGGTAAACTAAAATATATAAAAAGGAGAAAAGTAAACACAGAGATACAAATTAAGCAGTTTAAAGCAGGTTCGAGGTGCATCTCCTGTAATCACAAAAGTGTCATTTGGAAGTTGGAACCTTTTTTGTTTGAAGTGTCTGTTCTCTCCCTTGATTTTTGTTTTTTTATTTATTATTTATTATTATTATTATTATTATTATTGGGTAAGGGATTGGCCTTGGAGGAGGGAAAAAGATCTGAAGTGTGAGGATGTACAAAATAAGTTGACACCCAAATTAGGCACCTGGGTGTCAACATATTTTGTAACGAAGCAACTACTGGTAATTTTATTTAAAAAATAAATAAATAAATTAGAAAAAATAAACTCAAGCTAAGTAATAATCACCTTCTCTTCTGCAAATTTAGCCCAAAAACGCACCACAGCTCTTTCATGGGGATCTTCTGGCAATATCGGGTTCTGTTTCCATGTTTGATCAATATATTCGAGAATAACAATAGATTCAGCTATTGGTTTCCCACCATGAACAAGCACCGGCACCTTCTTATGGATTGGATTGTAATCTAGAAGTTGGGAGCTCTTATTCTGCAGATCTTCTTCGATGTATTCGTATTCGACTCCCTTCAGTTTTAGAGCCCATATGACCCTGCGAACAAAAGGGCTATACCAGGCACCCAAAAGCTTTAACCCATGGCTTGTCATGGCGAATTGGCGATGTTTAGTGAGAAGCTAAGACCTCCACCCTCCCCTTATTATAGATCTTAGTTCCTGATCATTGACTATTCAACGTAGAAATATAGCGACTCATGCCTTATCTTGTGAAAAGAAAGTCAAATTAATGACAACATTTTTTCCTGTTTTTATCCAAAAGAAAACCATGTCCCCTTCTTATCTCGTAGCAATGATGTGTTTTTTTTTTAGGTTAGGTTATTGATAATGACAACAAATATTGCTAGAATTCTTGCTTCATGACTAAGAAAGCTTTACCAATAAAAGCAAAGGAAAAAATGTAACTTATTGTCGACAATTTCAATGGTATTTTCCTCTTCGAATTGGTATGAGAGATATTTTTCTTCTAGCTTGACATGTTGCACCTCCGGTAGGCGTTGTCCTTCCCTTATTGTAATTTCACCGTTTGCTGGAATGGTGACCTAGTCGTAGCCCACTATACACTTCGATTTTTTTTGTTAGCAAACAAGGCACAACATTGGCCTGGGGGATCAATATGCCTCCCAAAAGAATTGTGACCGAAGCTAAAGCATCGATCACAACTCAAATCTAGCTTTGAACTTGTAGGGCCCTGCAAGGATGTCACGATCGATATTCTCAAGATTTACTCTTTTGCTTTTAGCGAACCCTCAAATGGTCATCGAGTACCTGTGGAGATCTTTATTGGCAAATTCAAGTGAAGCCAAAGTGGTTATTGTGCACACGTTAAAGCCAGAACCATTCTCCACAAGGACCAAAAAGATGTCAATGTCATTGAAGTACACTTGTGTGTTGAGTGCTTTGTTATTAGCTTTCCCCCGACATTGCTATGATCTTTGGAGCCATAAAAGGCTGATATTCTTTTATAGTCCTTCTATGGTATTATCGACCATTACAAAAGTGCTCGGGAGATCTTCAAATATTGTATTCGGTTTTGGTCAAAGGACAATGTTGTCTTTTGAGGAGATTGAAAATATGATTTTTATTTTTTGGTAAAAATATGAACTCTTATTTAAAATTAAGATGGGTTACATGCGTTAATGTCCTTTGTCAAGCCTTCGTATTGGTGGTGGTATACCAGTCCAAACATTGATTTGCCCATGACTGCCATCTCTCACTAATCTATTAACTATTTTATTTTTGAGTCTACAAATATGTTTGAGAGCTAAGAAATAAAAAGTAAAGAGTAGGTTTTTGCAGTTTGTTATAAAAATAAAAATAAAAATTATTTCAAAGGGACATTCCTCTAGGGTTTCTTGTAAAGCTTTAATAACGATTAGTGAATCTCTTTTAATGATAAGCTTGGTTACTCCAAGGGCAAATGTTGTTTGTAGTCTTATTAAAGCCGCTTTACTTTCAGTTTCAGCTTGTAATGGTGAGCTAACAACTATTCTTCCATTTCTTGTCGTTATCATTTCTCTGGCATTTCTTAAAACGATGCCCATTCTTGTACAATGATTCTCCATTGAAAAAGTACCATCAAAATTCAGTTTTAGCCAATCATCCTATGGGAGTCACATCTTTCTTTATTATTATTCATGTCCTCCATGCTTGTTTGAGGATTCAAAGCCTCTAGTTCCTTTATTAATCTATAAGAATTCATTAAGATAAGGGTCATATCATATTGTTTATTTAAAAAAAAAACCCATAGCATTCCTATTTTTCCATATGAACCAACATGCGATTGCAATTCTTTCACAGATCCATAACCTTTCCTTGTTATTACCTTAAGTAGTTTTAGTCAGTATTTTATCCATTCTTTGAAATGTTTCATTCCATCCAATTTTGTTCTTATTGTGAACTGTGATGCATGCCAAACTATCAATAAAGGTGCATGTTATAGGCCATGCAAAACAGTTTCCTCTTTGTCATTGTACAGTGGATACTTTATGTCCACATTTATTTTCCTTCTACTTAAGTTATGTCTAATTGAGAGAGCTACATTACAAGCATTCCAAAGGAAAAGTTTAATGTTTTGGGAATACTGAGATTCCACATCTTATTCCATGGGAAGTCTCCATTTGTTTGATTATTTATTCCATTACTTATGTTGTTATTCCAATTATTGTTACTATTATTATTACTGTAGGCACGCATTGTTATTATTACTTTCAAAATTAATGTCATTATTAATATTATTATTGTTATTTTCTTCTTCTTCTTTATTATTGGTTATTGATATAATAGTTGTAATTGTTATAATTATTATAATGCTCATTATTATAATCTTTATTTCTATTATTATTGTTCAAGTTATTATTGTTATTTTGATTATTATTGTTATTGTTTACTACTATATTCCTTCTATTGTTATTTCTATTCATTTGTGTTTTGTTCATCACTTCTAGGTAGTATCCAAATTTGACTGAATATGTTCATTTCTTATCTTTACTTCATTTAATTTCATCTTCATCATGTCCATTCTCACTAATGAATATCTTTTTAATTTCTTCTATTTCTTGTTCAATTATTACATCTTGCATTTTTTGTATGTCTCATTCTCTTGTTTATCTATTTATTATATCTTTAATTTTTTCTATATTACACTCACTTGGTTTTTTTGATACAATCTTAAAACTAGTGATTGTAGGGATCCATGGGTCATTTCAAAAGTTTAATTTTTCTCCAATACTCACTTGTCATCTAAATCATCTCTTGATTATTTCTCTACCTTTCATACTACTTTTCTACCCCCATGAGCTATTGTTTACTATTTTCTTTAAAAAAAACTTTATTTGGATAATATATAGATTTCAATAGTTTAACCCAAAGGGAATTAGGGATTTTAATGATTTTCTATGCTTGTTTGGCTAGTAAAGCTTTGTTAAAGGCATGTAGATCTCTAAATTACATTTCCCCATTTCCTTTGTTTCGTTTTAGGATATCCCATTTAATCTTTTTTTTATTTCTTTTCATCTTTTTGTTGGTCCCACTAGAAGGCTCTTTGTGTCTTATCAATTGAGTCACAAATCTTTCTGGGTAATAGGAAGCATGACATAGCATAATTTGAGAATACGGTTATTACTACTTTTAGTAAAATTTCTCTTCCTACTTGGGTTAATATTTTTTCTTTCCACCATTGTATTTTTTTTTTCTCTTCTATATATGTAAATAAATAACTCTTATTTTTTCTAATATTAGATGGTAAGCCTAAATACTTTCCAAGGTTTTGTGATTATTTAATACCTATAATATTTGTTATTCTATCTTTCAATTGATTGGGGTATTTTTAGCTAAATATTATTTCTGAGTTATCATAATTAAAAAGAGATTAACACTCCAAAGTATTTCCTAGTAATGAGATTTTGGGGCGTTACACTAATCAAATTAGTGGTGGAAGATTTACATCTTGAGTAACTCGATGTAATGAAAACTTCTCCATGGTGACTTAGAATAAAACATCTACATGCAGTAGCCACAAGGTTTGGAAATAGAAGGTAAGAAGGAAATTGTGTGTAAGCTCAAGAGGAATTTATATGAGTTAAAGCAAGTCTCAAGGCAATGGTACCTCAAGTTTGATAGGTTCATGTCAGGGACTAAGTATAAAAGATGACATGTGGACCATTGTTGTTATCACAAGACCTTTGATGATGGTACATTATTTTACTTTTGTACATAGATGATATGCTTATGAAAGCTTCAAACATACATGAGATCAATCACTTGAAGAAGCAGTTGTCAAAGTAATTTGAGATGAAGGAATTGGGAGCAACGAAACAGATTCTTGGAATGTGAATCATAAGAGACAAGAAAAACCATGAGTTCAGGTTGTCTCAGGCAGAGTATGTTGAAAATGTGCTTAGTAGATTCAACATGCAGGATGCAAATCCAGTTAGTACCCCACTTACTACTCATTTCGGACTTTCCAAGGAAGATTCTCCTAAGACTAAAATGAAAAATGATTATATGTCCATGGTTCCATACTCTTCAGCGGTGGGAAGCTTGATGTATGTCATGGTAAGTACTAGACCGGATGTAGCTTAAGTAATGGAAGTTGTGAGTAGATTCATGAGCAAACCCGAAAGGATGCATTGAGGAGCAATTAAATGGGTCTTAAGATACTTAAGAGGGACCACTAGAATAGCTTTGAGTTTTAGAGGGGAGAAAGTATAGTTACAAGGTTATATAGACTCAGACTTGTTGAGAGACAAATATAAGAGGAGGTGTACAACAAGGTATATGTTTACCTTGGGGGATAGAATAATTAGTTGGGTATCTTAACTACAAAAGATAATTGTACTGTCCTAAATGGAAGTGGAATACATTGCAGCGATGAAGGCTAGCAAAGAATTGATTTAGTTGAAAAGCCTGATGAAAGATTTGGGAAAGAAGTAGGAGAAAAAAGGGCCATTTAGTAACAGCCAAAGCATCATTCATCTTACAAGAAACTCAACATTTCATGTTAGAACCAAATACATTGATAGGAGGTATCACCTCATAAGATCTCTCCTGGAGAAACAAGTGTTGAAGTTGGAGAAGATATATACGGATGATAATCTAGTAGACATGTTTACAAAATGGTGATAGTTTAGAAATTGGAGCTTTGCAAAGTTTCAATTGGTCTTCATGAGTAGAGATGAAGATGGAGGGCCGCAAGAGATTCACAGAGAGGAAGTGGTCTTATCATAGGTACAAAAGTTAAATAATAGAAAGAGAACATCAGTTTTCAAGTGGGAGATTGTTGGAGTGGAGTGTGTTGCAAGGAGGTGAGTGGAACCAAAGGAGTGAGTTCCAACACTACTGGATCAATCCCAAATCAATTCAGGCACATTCAGATGACATAGACTATATAGACCAAAAACCAGAAAGTTGTTGATTCTAGCTACCTGGCCAGTGGCTCAAACTTGGCTCGATCTCGGTTTGATCTATGTTAGAGCCAAGGCACATGGATAGAACCTGGTTTGAGCAAATGACAATAAAAAGAAAATAAAAACTTCCGTAAAACACCGAGAAACTTAGGTTTTATGGTGGGATCAATTTATATGATCTATATAAGGTCTCTATTATTGTTTAGGCTTTAAGATAGTGAAAATATTATGAGAGAAGAGAGATTTGTAAGAGATTGAGAGAGAACTCTTGTAATCTTCCCTAAATAATGAAGTTTTTTATACGGTTTCGTGGTTTTTCTCCAACTTGAGGGTTTCCACGTAAATCCTTTGTTCTTGTGGTTTTGATTGTTTTGCTTTAATTATGATTGCTTCTTCTTGTTTGGCTAGGTTAAAAATTTTCTGTATGAACTTTCAATAGGTAGTAGGTCCCATAAGAAGCATTCCTTCTTTGGTTCTCTTCCTTGAGAATGTTTTCCTATTGAGTAGCCCTTTCTGAGAGCTCAAAGAGGACGAAGATTGTCATTTCTTCGAATTTCTTTCTAAGCTCGAAATCTAGGTCATCTTAGGCTAATTTTATGAATTCGATTTCGGGTAACCTGTTGATACATCGAGACTTTATACTTTTGAACCTCATGATGTATTGTTCAATAGTTTTGCCTAGTTGTTGTTTTAGACTGTCTAGATTTGCCATTAAAACTCCCAAATTAGCCTGGGCGAAATGTGTCTACAATTTTTCCTCTATCTCCGCCCAATTAAAGATGAATTTTGGTGGCAAGTTGGTGTACCACATGAAAGCTTGTCCTATCAATGAATTAGGGAAAAGTTTTAACTTATAAAAGCATGGTATGATAGCTCACCACACTGCGTGGTGAATAAACTGCTATGCTCCTTAGCAGTCTTACTATCTTCACTTGAGAAAGTGGCAAAGTCTAGGATTATATCCTCGAGGGAATTTGTAGTCAATATCAATTTGTTGTGGGTAGGCCTTTCAATAATCCAGTCTGGTAGTTCTTTTGAATCTTGGCCCATAAAACTATTTGAGAACATCAATGATGTTGTCTCGAGGTGACAGGTTTGGGCCATATGCAACATAGCCATACTACTAACCCGATGCACGGATATGTTGTTGGTAGGGATTGCATTGTTGAGGATCATGTGGTCTATATCCATTGTCGTTCCCATTTGGCCTATATTGAGAGTATGGGCTGTTGGATTGTTATTACCTCGAAACCTCTAGTTAGGGTATAGTCCATTCCCATTGTCATTTTCATTTAGCCTATATGGACCATAAGGATAATTTGAGTTGTCAGGTGTTCGATAACGCTGGGGTGAATACCCATTACCAGAACAATTATTCTCCACTCGAGCCCTTAGGGGGGATCGTTCGTGAAAGCCTATCCCCTTGTCTTTAGGGAAGGAGGCTGATTTTCCACTTGACCCATTTGGGGTTGACCTCGAGGGCCTTAAGAGTTTCCCCTATGTCCAAACAAGATATAATGATGCTCACTATAAAGGTGATTTTATGGGATCTCAGTGCATTGAGGTTCAGGATAGCCGGCAAGCCGCTCCTACCCCCTAAGTCTACTTGAGGTACTAGGGGCCATTCTAGGGGGATATCCCTCTTTATATAATCCCCTAGTTCGATGCTTGAGATTTATTTCATGCCTCAATGCCTCTACCATCGGTTTTAGTGTTGCCACCATGATGTGAGTTATACTATCAGGTAAAGCTTAAAAGGCTTTATTAATTTTTTCTCCCAAGACATTGAACTTGGCACTGAGGTCCCGAGACATTCCAATATTGATCAACTCGTCGAGAGGAGGATGCTCGACACCATCAATGACTTCAGGATTTTTATCCTTCCAAGCAACAGGCATCTCCCATTGTTGTCGCCAATATTATGTTGGTGATTTTTCTCTCTTTGACCTGAGTTCAAGTGACCCGTATCAATAGAGTAGGTTTGGTTTGTGCCTCAAGTAAGAGGACTTTCGCAAACAATAAATGCTAAATGAAATTAAACAATGCACAAAATAGATATATTGATAATGATAACAAGTTCGTACACTTTCCTTTTTGTCGATTCTATAATCATTACTCATAGATGCTTGATCGATGTTGTAAGAAACCTTTGAACTACTGCGATAAATGCATTTACACATTTACTTCTACTTCTATTCCTAGTGAATGTAAAAAAAATAAGATTTGATTGGATTTTGTCCCTTTTTTAGTCGTCTCCTATCGTTTATATAACCCTTGATATAGTTATTTGATAGTCAAGAATAATTCTTAGTACGGAGTCACGTTTTCAAGTACCTCACCTCAAAACCGTCATTAATGGTCTCAGCACGTAAGTCATATATCATTTTTTTATTGATTACCGGTATCATCGATTACTCATGTCATCGGATACGCATCGATTTGTCAACACTATTCACTCTTCATTTTCCCGTGACGTGTCAGTTTCTTAATTGTCAATTTTTCAAAAATGATAAGGAGCTACATGTCTCTTTTTAATGGCTGCATTCAAAATGGGGGAAACACTTAAGATGTTTTTCTTTGCCCTATGGGAAAAGGGACAAAGAAAGAAAAGAGACTAAGACATTAGAACTCATACACAAGGATGTCAATGTGTTGGGTTTGGTATGTATTTTTCCTAACCCTTCCGATTGACCCTAACCCTAACCTAACCATTCCTAATAATAGGGAAGGGGAAAAGAGTGGGATCGGGCTGAGGTGAAGCAAGTAATGAAGCATAGATACTCAAAATGGGGCTGAGGTGGAAGCAAGTAATGAAGCATAGATACCCAAAAGAATAAGAGAAGTGTTTAAAAATGTTAATTGCCCACTGTAATCGGAAACGGACATGAAACTTATTAAGCCAATAACAAACCTACCCCTAACAGCGGTAACCCGTTTAGCCAACGCTATCGTTATCACTTCTATGAGAGAGAATCCTTTACTGCTGTTAAAGTACCCTTAACATACTGCTTACATGTACTATACGACATGTTAACTAAAGAGAGAATTTTGGGCAGGTAATTACACTTTTATGGTCTATATGTTGCAGTGTAGATGCATATGGTGTGCTAAGGGTACTTTAACAGCTGTAGAGGATTTTATAGATTTGCGCCATTAACAATTTTCAAGGTTAGCTGTATTTGCATCTAAACTACCCTTAACATACTGCATGCAGGTACAATACGACATGTAAACTAAAGCGAGAAGTTTTGGCAGGTGATTTCAGTTTTTTGGTCTAGCTGTAATGTTGCAGTGTAGATGACACGGCAATTGCCTCAACAACATATTAACAGCATATTAAAGTAAAGAAACCTTATATGGGCCTCTTATTTGCTTTTCTACACATGCGTGCATTCCCCCACATGTGAGTCTTTTTTCTTTTTTAAAATATCTCCTACTCACTAATCTTTAAAAGAAAATATTCTGTCCAGGATGATGTCTTTAGAAACCAGGCGATGACAACGTGAGAGAAAATGGGCGGGGACAACACAAAGTGTCTTGACTCGATACTTATAGAAGGGATAATGGTGGGTCCTAAAGATACCTTTTAAGGGGCTACGAAAAAAATAAAATACATTGTTGAAGCAAAATAGATTGTTCTTAAAGGAAGGCTATAGTTTAAAATCCAACAATGTTTCTTATAAGGAAGAAATTTTTCAGTGATGACAAGGTGTCTGTAGTGTTTCTGGTGAATTATAAGCTGACACATGATGCATTTGGGGTTCAATAAAGTGTTTAGGTGTAAAAAATGAGACCAAATTCAAAACCATTTCATGTGTCAATCAATAATGGAACGCCTATATAAGCATGCTTATATGTCGAACACAGACAATCATTCTCCTTTTAATGGACCAACATGACATTCTACTATTTTATCCTTGAATCGGAACACGATGTCAAATACTAATTCCTAGTTTTACATAATAAGAAAAATGACACACCAAAATTCCACAAAGTACGAGATAGACGCACATGAGTAAAAATACAATGCGCTCTGAATAACACCGGATCTTTCTCCCTCCTTGTTGTCATCGGATTGTGCTGGCATCTTATTAGAGCATTTTGATTTTAGCGGGGGTCCACAGAGACCTGGATTGCCCTCGTAGCTCCATTCCTCGAATGTGGCAAATTGACTTTCTACTGGTGGGGTAATGCCTGATAGATTATTATAGGAAACAGTAAAGACTGCGAGATTAGTCGAGGCTACTAGACCAGGAGGTAATGCCCCAGTTAGCTTGTTGTGGGAGAGATCTAAGCTCTCAATGCTCTCTTAAGTTCTGGAAGGAAGAAGGAATATGGCCGGTAAGAAGGTTAATTGAAATGTTCAAGGCGTGGATATTTCTCAAATCTCCTATTTCCATAGGAATAGTACCACTCAATTGGTTCACTGATAGATCTATACCACTCATTAATACTAAATATCCAGATCGAAATTCTTCCGTCCAACTTGAAATATTGTTAAAGCAAGAGGGAATGCTTCCTGAAAGATTGTTATTAGAAAGGTCCAATGTCCTTAAATTCTGCATTTGACACAACTGGGTTGGGATAGGACCTTCGACACGGTTTCCTTTCAGAAGAAGTATTTCCAAAGAAGGAGAGTTCGACAACCAATGCGGGATCGATCCCGTGAAGGCGTTGTCGCTAAGATATAGCCATTTCAATTTTGGCATGCTACAGTCTCCTGGGAGCATTAATTCCGCTTGCAAACTATTATTCGACAGGTCTAAGTATTCCAATGAGCTGATGTTTCTTACTATGCTCTGTTGAATCTCTCCATGTAAGTGATTGTCGGATAGGTCCAGGAACTTTTAAGTGATATTGGGTGGAGATGAAACTGGGTATCTTATTGCCACTGTGGCTGTTGAGGTTACAACCACCTAGCAATAGCCTTTCAAACTGGAAAGATGGAAAACAAGTTGGGTTCTCAGTTTCAACCTGTAAATAAATGGTCATTATGTGAAAGGTCAAGGTTGCGAAGATTCGAGAGGTTGGCAAATATGGAAAATGAGATCAGACCTTCAAATTGATTATCTGAAATAACAAGAGACTCTATCGCTGTTAGGTTGTGAATAAGAGAAGGAATGCTCCCTTGAAACTGATTATTGGAGATATCTAGGTGTCTGAGGGAACTCATGTTACTCAAACATTTTGGGATTTCTCCTTGAAGACGATTGCCAGACAGATCCAAGTCCGCTAGGGAGCGGAGTTCACACAGGCATGGAGGGATGTTCCCTTGGAGTTGATTGCCAGACAGATACAAGCTCTCTAGGGAGCGGAGTTCACACAGGCATGGATGGATGTTGCCATGGAGGATATTTCCCGATAGATCTAGAACATTAAGAGAAGGCATGTTTCCCCAGCAAAGATGAGCACCGTCCTTTATGGAGTTACCCTGCAGATACAACTTGCGTAGTTGCTTCATTTGCCGGAACGCTGCAAAGTGTAATAGATGAAAGTCAGATTGCTTTTGAGAGCTATGGTTTTTTGTGGTGTCAATCGGGAATATTTTGATCCACGCATGCACTAATGGAGGGTGTGTTTAATTGCTAATAGAACTCTATACATTAAGATCAGTATTGAGTATTCAGCATGAGAGCAAATCCTTTGCAACAAGCTTAAATAACATTAAACGGAAAATGCCAACTGGGTGTAAAGCAATGCAACTGGGTGAGGTTTGTATTCAATCTGTTGAAGGAAAATACGGATGCATCTATGTCCAATTCATTTAAATATTTGTTTCGTTTAACAAATATTTATTTATAAACAAACCAAATATGAAGATATATATATATATATATCTGTTCTTGCTAAATATTCATATTCGTGTGTGTGTGTGTGCAAGATTATATATTATAAATTAGTATTATAGATAAGATTATACACATTAAAAGAAGACCCAGACACATAGTATAATACCTCTATACATTAGTACCAAATTCAAAATGTCATCATGTGTCAGCCTACGGTGAGAGGACACAATAGGATATACAGAATTCTGGACATAACATTTGTTTACTTAAATCCAAGTCCAACCACATTAATCTAAGGCTGGGTGTATAGTATTAAAAGCGTAAAAATGGCTTTCAAATGAAAAAGTAGATACCCAAAGAAAAGGGGCGGGTGTGTAAGGTTAAAACAGTAAAAGAAGTGTTTAAATAAAAAAAGTAAATACCTAAAAAGAGGCATCTGATTCAATATATATATATATATATATATATATATATATATAAAGTGTCAGCCTGTGGTGTGTGGAGAGACAAGAGGACAGACAAATTTGGGAACATAATATTTATTTCTAATCAATTACACACTGATATAGACATGGGAAAATATTTTACTAGTGAATTTCCTAGATTTCTTCACAAGATAATCTATCATATTTCAGCCTCATGCCTCATGGAGGGACGATGTGACTGATCCAGACCGTCCATGAGATAATTAAGGGATCCATTGGATTGGTCCCTTGTCTTGTTTCCTTAACCATATCAGCTGTTTGCCCTCTGTATTTCACTTTCCCTTATAATAGTAATTAACATTTCTATTTTATACTCCGAAATGGAGAAGTCCTACCCAGTATCAAATTCAATGAGTAAGCGACTAGATGCCTGACAGGGGTAATTAGGTAAAATACAAATGAAGTGAGAGAGTGTTTAAGTAAAAACGAAGATGATTAGTACCCATGTATATTTACCAAAGTATCATTTTAATGAATATATAGTGCCTTATGCTGATGTCAGGTAGGCAGGACTTTTTCTTCCATTTAAAATACTGCTGCAACTTGGGCCTGGCTGGCCTGATGCGGCTCATTAGCCCAAAATTTGGCAAATCCACTCTGAAAGGAGAGATACCACGCCAGTATCTACATAGCACATGAAACGATGTTTAACAAAGGGTATATTGATAAATACACAAAAACTTTTTTTCCTGTATATTTAAGATAATCCCCTCCTTTAAATTATGTATTTTTACCCAGACATCCTCTGACAGGCATCATGTCACGTGCTGAGTGTGAAACCACGTTTGCATAAGGACCTCAAGGCCGAGGATTAAAATTCAGGTATTGGAGGGTCCTGCCATGATTTTAATTAGACTATTTCAATATATGGCCTGCCTCATAGCATATCTATATATGTTTGTGTGGTCTGCCTCACGACAATGGTTTCAATTTTTTCCATTATTTTCTCCTTTATAAATCCAACAAAATCTATACGACAACAGGAAAAGAGAGATATTGCAGGAACGAGAATGTTACCTTCGGGCGCAACAAATCCACCAATCTTATTCCTTCCCAGATGTAATGATCGCAAGTCCTTAAATTGAGCAAACATGGTAACATTTGGAAACCACATCTCCGACTCTTGAGAATCCCGCTTGTCCTGAAAAAATATTTTATCAACACGAGATGTTGTCAGGTTACAAAAGACCCATTCCCATCGGCAGCAATCTTCGCCCAACCAGCTTGAGAAAGCAGAGCCATATGCAGAGTTGATGGAGTCTTTAATTTGTAGGAGAGCTCTTCTTTCTTCTTCCATACACCCTTGGCACCCATTGAAACAATAGCAGCTAAGCATAACAAGATAAAAAATGAGAATGATGTAGCAACATGGAAGAATTCTGGATTCGGAGGATAATGTCACTCCAACTCATACCACGGTAGCTGAATTCGCTAGTGGGTTTGATTCTATGGGCCCGCCATCTGTCCCAACACCTCACATGACCTTTACCCAAGCCATCCAGGCCCAAGCCACTCATCAGAATCAGTTAGCCTTTGCAGCAGTCTAGCCTTCCTCGACCTCACACCACTTTCAGGTCCAGCAGACTTTCACTCAAGAATTCGTGGCAGAGGCCCGTTTGAATCATAAGCTGAGGCTTGCATGACCAATAACCAAACTATCACGGAAATTCCACCTACACAACCAAATGTTTTTATTTCTGCCATGCGAAAGCGAATGGAGGTGGACACTGACTCGGACAAAGAAGATATCATCCCTCCACTGCCGAAACAACAACACCCTGATCCTGCATCTGCTCAGGTACACATGCTACCCGTTCCAACAATTTCCAATATGTTCCCTTCATCCTCCTCTTCTCATGCTTATGCCCCGGACTTGCAATGAAAGCTGTTCACCTTGAATGGGCAAGGTGCGACAGAGTTCAGGATTAGACATTGTGTTAGTTTTTCTTCATCTTACCAAAGATCCTCAATTACGGTTGGTCATGTTAATCCCAACCAAGCCATGTGATCCAATCAAGGTTTTGATGATTCCCCGCCAATTATCAACCACACGGATCCCCTTACAATGGGATGGTTTGTAATAAACTCATTCAGATTTGCACCGATTTCTGCTTGATAACCTTAGTCATTTCATTTTATAGAAAAACCTATGATGACTTCATTTCTAATTGTAGTTAACAACTCAGTATAAATTTGAATTGTTCATTATAAACCATTACCTCATGGCTACAAATGCTTTGAGAAACTCAAATGAAATGATTACATTACTGTGGCTACCAAACAGGCTATTAGTTAAAGCATTAATTATTACATGATAGGTCTAGTGTTCAAACCTACATCTAAACATTAAATTGTTTTGAGATTCATGGGCCGGCCCAAAGCCTGATCAATTAATTAGGGTCAGGCCCAGGTCTAAGTTTATTAAAATTTATGGGCCCAAGCCCTGGCCCGAACCCGAACTGTAATTATATGGCTGGGCTTGGGCCTACCATGTCTCGGCCCATGTCCACCCCTAATTTTGAGCCAAAACCTAAATGCTCACAAAATATCTTAGAGTTTTCATCTTATATATATTTAAGTCAAAAATTATATTTATCATGAATTAAGTGCATAAAGTTTTATGCCATATCACCGTGTATCACACTTTGCTAAGGGTATGTACCACGTTGGATGACAAGGACATGCAACAAATTTCGCTAAAAGTTACATGGACGAACCATCTTTGAAAGACGGATGGATGGCTTAACAAACTAAACAGGGCTAACTTGACTTGACTGCAAAGATGCAGAAAGACTAGATATGTTGACTTGCAGGGTGCACTTATTAAGATCCTTTGTTTTTGCTGTCAATAGCTATTAATTTTCTGAGGAGAAATCTCAAAATTATTTTGTTTCACCGATGAAGGCCTCAAGTGTGATGATTTTCCGTGACTGCACTGTCGTGGTTTTGCTTCTGACCGCTAGTTTTTCATTGTTGCTTTTATGGGTGCGAAGGGTGTTTGGATGAAGAAAGGCAGGTTCTCCTTCAGATCATAGACTCCATGGGTGAATCCGACGATGGTCTCCAAGCCTCAGCTTCGTCTGCTGATAACTGTTGCGAGTGGGATGAGGTCGAATGTGGCACGTCTAGCTCTCGTGTGACTGGAATCTTCTTCTACGATACAAGGAAAGAAACGAAGCTACCATGGTATCCAAATATGACTTTATTTGCCCAAATCAAGGAGTTGCAAGACCTACACCTAACTGGAATTCAGATTGGTAGACTGACTATGCCAGAAGGTACTGATTTTTTTCCTCCGCTTTTGTTTTAGTTTATAGATATATCAACCCAGAATTCATTTTAGTTTCAGGTTAATGGGTCAAGTTCGAACAAATATCCCCAAGTAAATTCGATCAAACGGACTTCTGAGTAGGGGTGAACATGAGCCTGGGCCCGTCGACACAAAATTTGGTCCAAAAATGCTTGACCGAGATAGGCCCAATAAAGCCTCAGACCCTTGTTAAAGGCCCAAACCGTTGTTAGGGCTGGGCTCAAGCTTAACTCAGCCATATCCCAGGCCCAAACTTTTATACACACACACACACACACACACACACACACACACATATATATATATATACACACACACAGCAGCTCGGTAAAGTATTTAATATATAAACATGGTCTTGAGTTAAATAAGCTTTGTTAATAATATTTTTTTAAGAAAACTTGTGGGCCGTGGACCGGCCGAAGGCCTGGCCCAAAATCCGATAAAATAATTAGGGCTGAGTTCAGGCCTAAAGTTTCTAAAAATGTTCCAGCCCGAATCTGGCCCGAGCATGGCCCATGCACACCCCTTCTTCCAAGTCAATTTTAGAGGTTATAAAATCACCCGTAGATTATTTCAAGGTTTCCTCTTTTACAATGTTAGTAATTTATCTTGTTAAATAATGGTGTGATGCTAAACATTCGAAATTACAATACAGCATTGTGTGAACTCAAAAACTTACAAGAGCTGGATCTTTCAGCTACCTCAATCGAAGGTAGTATACCTCCATGCTGGGCCAACATGACATCCCTTAGGATTCTAAACTTATCCAATAACCGGCTTCAAGGAAACATCTCTTCCATTTTTAGCAACCCAACTATGATCGAATTTATTGACGTTTCTCATAATCAATTCCAAGGTCTGGTTTCATTCTCCATGTTTTCCAATTTCCCTAAGCTTACTTTTCTTGATCTTTCGTACAATTACCAGTTAGAAGTCGAAAGCGAGTCTCCAACATCATGGGTTCCATCTTTCCATCTTCAATATCTGAGTTTGGCATCCTGCAATCTCAATAGCCATAGCGATCGCCAAGTCCCTAGCTTTCTCATCAACCAATCTGCCTTACAAGTTTTAGATTTATCTCATAACTCGCTTCCAGGGAACATTCCCCCTCGGCTGCTGTACAACGGTACTTCAGTCTCGAGGTTAGGAAGCAATAAGTTGGGAGATTCATTTCCCCCGGCCAATCAGAATAAGACGTCCAGGCTCATTTGACATCTCATGTAATCATTTCAATGGACAACTTTCTCCAAACATGAGCAATTTCTTTCCCAAGTTGCATAAATTGAACATGTCTTCAAATGGTCTGGATGGTTGCATTCCTCCGTCGTTGGGTGAAATGCCGAATTTACAGATTTTAGACTTATGTGACAATCATTTGATCGGGGAAATACCGGGGAGACTAACCAGAAATTCCCCATTATGGTACTTGAACCTGTCAAACAACAGCTTGCATGGTGAGATGCTCCCGAGGGATTCCGATTTGACACAGTTGAGATGGTTACTACTTCATGACAATGGCTTCATTGGGATGATACCACATTGCTTGGGTGAAATGCCCAATTTACAACATTTAGACTTATCTAACAATCACTTGGCCGGGGAAATACCAGAGAAAGTAACCAGAAATTCTGCATTACAGTACTTGAACTTGTCAAACAACAGTTTGCAAGGGGAGATGCTCCCGAGGGATTCCAATATGACACAGTTGAGATGGTTACTACTTCATGACAATGGCTTCATTGGGGGGATACCATCTTCTTTGTCGAATAGTCCCTCTTTAATAACTCTTAACGTGAGAAATAATCAGTTGTCGGGGAGTATTTCAAGTGGGTTCTCTCTCCAAACTGAGTTAAGAGATCTCCTCTTGGGTGCAAACCGTTTTGAAGGCCAAATTCCAACTCAGTTATGTGAAATGCCAAACTTGCAGCTCTTGGATCTTTCTAGGAACCGTTTTTCAGAGAATATTCCATCTTGCCTCAACTATAATCCTTGTTGGCTAAAAAAATCCCAAGCCACCTCTTCTGGAATATTACCCGTCAATTGGTTGGATGATATATCAATGCCAGTCATTAAGGAGAGGGGAATACCTTGAAAATCGTACAAATGCCCTTTTACAGTGAATTCAAGGACCAAATGAAAACCTTGCAAAGAGATAATCCTAGTATAGGTAGACTGAATATTTATTGATAATAATTTTTGAAGCATTGGAAAGAAGACTCAAGGGCTACAATTGTTATTTCATGAATAATTTTCAAATTAAACCTATATCATGGATAAAATCTGGCTTAAAGATAATACACATGATTAAGAATATTTGTAGACAATTTTGGACATTCTTTAGATTTGTTTAAGACTTCTCTAATTTTGGGGATCTTTGGTCTATAAATAAGCAATGTAATGGATAATTATTATTGATTGTTTTTTTATTGAAATTTTGAAGTTGAGTAAAATTCTCTCATTTATCCTAATTCTTGGTATTTTCTTTTGTGAAAATTAAGAAGTCTCAATGTTCCTAGCATTAAACATATTTGTTGGAAGGTTGTATTCAATCAGTTAGCAAAATTCATCTCTAAATGTTCAATGCATTAGTTTCAGTGAGAAAATTTATTACAGTACTCTAACTGCATTACCATATGAGGAAGACATAATGAAGGGGTAATGGTCTCTCCACATAATTTTTTCAAAAGCAACACTTGAGAAATTCCTTGTCCTCGGTTGATGATGTTTATGGTATTGGTGGGGATTCTCTCAAAACCTTAAACATAGAAGCCTACATTGGTAGAAGCCAAGATACTCAACTTACACTAGAAACTCTTAAAAGGATATGCAAGAGAAAAGGAGAAAAAAATACTAAGAGGCACAATATATGTACATATTCATCATATAATCCCAAATGTGGGTGGATAAATTGATAAACTGGAGACTTCAGTAATTGGAGACATTGGTGTTGTTGATGTGTTGGAGGGTATCACTTTCCTTCCTTATCTTCTCCTTTTTATAGACTCTTTCTGAGTGTTTAACGTCATGTCTTCCATGATCGCACGTTCATGGAGATGGTCCTTATTCTCCTCTACATATTTAAACATGCAACTACATGTTTATTGCTGATCGAGTCCATGCAATCTCACTCTTCTTTGTTTACTCTACATCAAGGTCTCTTCTAAGAAATTTCAAATCTCGTGCGTTTCTCTTTTCTACTGGAGTTGCTGCTCCATGTGTTTCTTCCTTTTGTGCCATGTGTCCATCTTCTGGAAATACCTTATCATAGAAATCTCCTTCCACCACATGTCACCATCTAATAATCTCCATTTGTCATGTGGGAGTCTTCTATAGAATCCAAAGTCTTCAGGATTCTGCCCTAACCCCACCAGTCAAGTGCTGCACTTTTTTGAGTGTAAACAATATTATATTTAATATTTACCTATGAATATGGATATAATAACATGTATATAATGTGTAGATTTCCATATTTTTCCCTTTTTTTTTTTTTGGGGGGGGGGATATATAGATTATGTTACTCTCTTTTTTAATTTAGCATATTTTTCCGTACTTTCCAACTGTTGAGTTTTCCCAACAATATGTGATATTTTCTTTCATTTTGCATGGGCAAGCGGGTAAATGGTTAGATATTAATAATGAGGACAAGTTTTATTTTTTCAAAAACTACATGAGCACGTATAATACAAAGATATGCTAAATACATTTTTTTAGAAGAGTAGTAAATGACAATAGTCAAATTAGGGGGTTGCAATTCAATGGGCTGGGCTGACTATAAAATTTAAGTTTTAGGCTAATCCTCTACTTAGCCTGATACTCTGGCTAGGAAACATCAATTGGTCATGCTTATTCATTGGGCTTTGCCCAAAATTGGTAAGTCTAAAATTAAGCTTAGGCCCAGTCCTACCAATAAATCTAGAATATGAACCTAGTTGGGTTGGCTAAGATATATTTGAAATTTGCAATCTATAACTTATATCCTTCATGTGTGGAAAAAAAAAATTGGATTGGGCTATCAAATCAGCTACTTTGTTCCCCTCTTCATCATATTGATAAGTAGTTTTTATTTCTTTTTCTTTTTTCTTTTTTAGGTATTTCAATAATGTTGGAGGAGGAGAAGCACATGGTATTTCTAAGTTGTGGTGTTGTATTTTAAAATAAAATAAGTGTTCTCAAGCAGCTATGTAATCCTATGGTCAAAAATGAGCAGTTGCCCACAAGTCGGTGACTACTGATTTATAGCCAATTGTGTACCACTGTTATATAAATAAAAAGGAACTTGTCACATCAGTAGGACAGCTGACCAATGGAAAACCTATAATTGATTTTTGACTTAAAGAATAAGCTACTTATTTATATTTATAGGGTTTGATCCATCAAAATTTTCTCACAAGTCAATGGCTCAATTTATCTAAGTAAGTTGTTGGATCCCAATTTAAAAATAAGTTGATTCTCTACTCTCTCTCTCTCTCTCTCTCTCTCTCTCTCTCTCCTACTTATGATTTATGCATAAGTAATTTTTTAATATGCAAACCAAACGCAAAAACTTAGGGACTTATGACTTCTGGAAGGCTAGAAGTCATAAGTTGTTAAAAATAAGTATCCAAAAACTACCTTATTATTATATAGAGACCATAATATCAAAGGGATACTTGATCGGTGTGTACTCTCCATTAGTGTTGCTTGGGTATCGAACTACCTCAATCGGTGGCCTCTTTTTGAAAATCTCAACTTGGATTGAGACTGGGTCCCAAAGTCTTTGGACTGGAATTGTAGAGAAACTGAGCTTAGTATCAAAGAATTTTATTAAACGAACACTTTTTTCAAATCCCCATTCTACCATGGTCTAAAGTATAAGATAGATTATATTCGTTTCTATTGGGTAGTGCAACCCTATAGAGAGACGACCAAGCTAGATTGTAATCTGAAATTAGTTTGGCCATTATCGCTTGCACCTCAAGTAGGACGCCTTAACTACTTTCAAGAAACTTTGTAGTTTTTGGTGTTGGGTCTATATTCTATGAATACACTATTATGTAAACAAGTAATATTTACTTCATATAAATAAAATACTCAAATTGATATGAAACGAACCACTTACTTGGTTGGACGAATTGATACTAAATCATACCCGTAATAGATTAAGGCTAGTGTTTGACACTATGTCCTTAAAACAAATTCATCCCTCGCACTGGTGCTTACAGAACTCGGACATCTGCCTCCCAGGATACAATGATCTTCCATACATAGAAGCAACACTTCAATCTGTGTGTCTGGCGAACCAACTTGTGTTGTATTCTCTCTCACACTAACACTGACACGAATGTACTATGAGACATTAAACCCTTAACCGAAATGTTTTGAATGAATGAAATGCATGAAGAATCTATTATTTATAGAATTTATGGTGTCTATTGGGAACAGGTGTAGGGACACAACCTGTGATTCCGTACAGTCACCAATGACCAATAGCAGCAATCTAATAGCCACCTACACATCCATACGGAACAGACATATGTGAAAGGGAATGATTTAAGAGACACCTACATGTCCGTATAGAATGGACATGTGTCAAGAGGTGTCACTTAATAGCCACATGTGTTTATTCGGAACAGGTGTTTCCAAATGGCATAGTTGTAAAACCTATTCGAATAGTCACACCCCCACAAGGGCAAAACTGATAAAACCTTTTCAAAGGGACATGTCCCTAACATGTGTAACTGATTTTGGGAGAATACAAAAAAGAAAAATAATAAAAATGATAGTTATTTATTTTTCTTATTGACCCAAACCAACCCAACCCAACCCGACCTGGTTAAGTTCGACACGCGTGTGTTAAATATAGGCCCGGCCCATGTTGGCTAGATC
>JAOXJP010000441.1:0-18390 GCA_025762735.1 Platanus orientalis
ATGATCATGGGAAAGCATATGTAGATATGTGGTTGTTTAAATGAACTTTACTAATTTCTATGTTCAAGAATGGTAAATTTCCTTCACCTTTCACATTGGAGGCTCCATCCATAAAAAGCTTCCAAGTTTACTCTAGAAGTGCCTCCTTTGTCATGGATTATTTTAAGAGTTCTTATGAGAATCTATAAGGAAATTTGTGAGAACTTTTTTTTTTTTGGTTGTCTAGGGTTGGTACCGAATGTCGTACTCCCCAAGCTCTATGGCCCACTTTGTAAGTCTTCCAAAAAGTTCCATCTTTGAGAGGATGGCCTTCATTAGAAGGTTGGTGATGACCGTGATGGTTTATGCTTAGAAATAAGGGTACAACTTTCGTGATGTGCTTACTAAGGCTAATGCATCTTTTTTCACATGTGTGTAGCATGTTTCTACATGAAGAAGGGTCTTGCTCATGTAGTAAATAGGTTTTTGGCCCTCATCTTCATGTATCAAGACTGCACTAACAGCCACTAGATAGATGGAGATACATAATAGAAAATCTTCCCCTAGTTGGGGTTTTGAAAGCAATGGTGGGTTGCTGAGGTAATACTTCAGTTGTTGGAAAAAAAACTTCGCAATCTTTATTTCATTCAATTTTTTTGTTTGCTTTCAAGAGCTATAAGAAAGGCTTACATCTGTCACTAGACTTTAAGATAAAGCTATTCAGAGCCATGATTCTTTCAGTGAGTCTTTGGACCTCTTTCAAATTAGTGGGAGATGGCATCTCACAAATGCTCTTATTTGAGATGGGTTAGCTTCTATCCCTCTCCATGTGACCATATATCCTAGGAACTTTCCTGAAGATACCCCAAAGGTGCATTTTGAGGGGTTAAGCTTCATTTGATATTTCCTAAGTAGTCAAAATGCTTCAATTAGGTGAGTGAAGTGATCATCCTTTTTTTTTGGCTTTTAACTAGCATATCATCCACATACACCTCCATACTCTTGTCCACATCGTCCTTGAAAATCTTGTTGATCAGCCATTGATAGGTGGCTCTGCATTCTTTAGGCCAAATGGCATAACCCGATAATAGTAGAGACCTTGCTTAGTGATGAAGGAAGTCTTTTCGTGATCCGATGGGTGCATGGAGATCTGGTTGTATCTAGAATATACATCCATGAATGATAAGACTTCATAGCTTGCAATGGTGTTGACCAGTTAGTCTATCTTTGAGAATGAAAAGCAATCCTTGGGCCAAGCTTTGTTAAGATTGGTGTAGTCTATGCAAACTCTTTATTTCCCATTCTCTTTTGGAATTACTACTACATTGGCTAACCATTCTAGGTACAACACCTCGCAAATGGATCCAATGTGTAGGATTTTTTTAACTTCTTCTCTAATGATGAGATTTCATCCTACGAAGAATCTCTTTATCTTTTCCTTGACTAGTGAGTAGGATGGATCAACATTCTACTCATGTGTCATGACCTTTGGGCTTATGCCTGGCATGTTTGATGGCATAAATGTAAATATATCTCTATTTCATTGAGAAAATGCAATAGTTGTTTAAAACCTTCAAGCTATTGAGCCCCAATTTGAGTGACATGATTAGGTTCTTTTGGGTTAAGCTTTATTTCTTCCAACTCTTTGGCCATGGTAGCTTGTGGTCCCCAAGTATGATTGTGTCCGTCTTGGGGGCCATGCAGTGATTGCTATTGGCTTGATGGATTTGTTTGTTGTTGTTGGTCAGCCTTATTGTTAGAGCATAGCACTTTCTAGTTAGGGATTGGTCTCCTTGTACCTTTATTAATCCTTCTGGTGTTGGAAATCGAAGGCATTGGTGATACATTAAGGAAACCGCCTTCATCTTGTGGAGCCACCCTCTGCTTAAGATAGCATTGTATGAGGAAAATGCTTCGACCACCAAGAAATCCACCATAAGTTTTACCGGTCCAAGGGTCATAGGTAACTTTATTTTCCCTAAGGCTGGTATGGGCTGGCCATTGAACCCAACCAAGGGAGCAGAATAAGGTTCGAGATCATACTTTTTTATATTTATTTGATGAAAGGTAGGGAAGAAAAGCATATCTCTTGAGCTTCCAGTATCTACCATGGTCCTTTTGACCTCTAAGCTAGAGATCTTTGGAGAGATCAATAAAGCATCATCATGTGGGTAATGTAGTCCTTCTAGATCTTGATCCGAGAAAGTGACCAGCGTAGGTTGTGGCTTTGATAGATATGATATGATTATATGGTTTGATAAATTGAAGTTTTAAATTATTTTTAACATAGATAAAGCTTTAAATAATAATACGAATGATTCTTTGGTTATGGAATACCTTCTCATCTTTACTTTCTCTCTCTCTCTCTCTCTCACTTTGTCTTATACTACAAGTTGTATTCTTCTCAAGAAGTTTGGGATGGAGGACTAGTTTCTTTAAAAAAAATATATATTATAAAGCATTATAATAGGTTAGAATAAGTTTAGTGATCGTGTATTTTGAGAATATAGGAGTAACATCATCATGGATATTTTGAAGATATAAAGATGTTTAGTATGAATTGATTACTATCGATAAGTTTTTTTTTACTCTATACATGGATCATAAGCATCATTTTTACGTTATTTTCTTTGATTTTATTTATATTTTTCAAAGCTTTGAAGGACTTTAATGAGGTCTAGTTGTTCTCCCCTTTATAACCTTAAAAAAGAATATAAATTGGATTAACAAAACCAATTTTAAGGTTTTCCTAAATCAATTTGAAGTCTTTGGAGGTTGATTAAAAAGCTAACTATGTACATAATTAATATAACATAGTTCTAGTGGAATAAAGAAACCAATTTGGGAAGTAACCCCATTCAAATTAGATTGCAAATATGATAACAATAGTTAATATGGATTTTTTGGTCATTTTAATTAAAATTAATTTTAATTTGAATTATTAATTTTAACTAATATTCATCAAAAGCATAACAAATAATTAGAAAAATTAGGTTGGGTTTAATGGAATCCACCTAAACATGTGCTTAATTGTAGTTCATAGCTAACCAAGCTTTCTTGTAAAACAATTAGTTGAAAATTGTTTGCATGTTAAAACATGCACACTTTTTCTGCTTTCCATCCAATTCCTCTAAATTTTCTTAGGGATTAAATATAATTTCTTATCCAATATAAATTGACCAATCTTTGCTTAGGTTAAGCCTTACCAAGACCTTAAAGTCCCAAAAAAGTATCTCAAAAATGAATGAAATTATGGAATACCCAAAATCTGAAATTATTTTAACTAGTTACCTTGAGGTTTCATATACTTCCAACCCGCTTAAAATTTTGACGTGTGGTCAGAAATAAATTATTCTTGGATCAACAAGGATTGACCAAGAGATATCTTTCGAAATATGTCAATGTCATATGCAAAAAACAAAAAAAAAATTGTAATTGGGTTCATGCACAGAGAAGAGAAAATAATGTCTTCACTTCAAATGTTTATGTTGCATCAAAATCCTCTCAAGAAGAAATAATCTCTCCAACTGATGGTAGTACTTTCCTTGTTAAGCATTCATGTCCCCATAATACAACTATGAATTACTCAAAATGCCTATGATATAGATTGATGATGGGCATCAACAATCAAAAATAATAATACTATACAAAAATTACACTTGAGAAACATAAACATCTTAAATATAAGGATAATATTGAATCTCTAGATTGAGGATAATGCTAAAAGTTGATAATATTCTGATCTAAGCATGATCTTAATATGATTGAGCTTAGTATATTATTTAAAAATCCACATGCAATCTTAAAGCCAATTACTCCAGTGACTAAGATATCATCACCTTATCATATAGTAGTTTATTGATCCAGTTGTGAACATTTCAGATATACTAAAATTGGTTTATTAGATCTCCTGCATATGAACTAAACATATACGTAATATCGTACTAAGTTACCTGAAGACAACTTATTTTACTTCCTGAAACAACAAACACCCCATTACATAAATAGATAATTAAACCCCAATTATTAATTATTAGAATTGTTCTATAAGTATTTAAATTAATCATCTTCATTATGATATGTGGAGTTTCTCTTTATTTACAACCGTTGGATCTTCTTAAGATCTAATGGTGGGCATATATTGTCCTTGGAAGAGATGAGTCATGAATAACAGTTTCCAAAACCAAAAGGAAAACCTAGAAAAGAGGGGGAAAAGATTGAAGGGTTGCAACCGCATAAGAGCTTGAGAGAGGGTGTAAAAGGGAAAATGGTGTGGGTTTTGGATTCCAAAAATACACTTCTTTGTGCAAATTTGCATTCTCGTAGTGAAGAGTTGTTAATCTTCTCCCATGGATGTAGGCACATTGTTGTACCACATAAATCTTGTGTTTTGCCATTGTTTGTAAATTTTTTTTATATTTCTTTGATTTGTCTTTGTGGTATGGTTGCTATGTTTTCTTATTACTATAGGTTTATTATTGAAGACAAACCCCAATAAGTGGTATTAGAATGTAGCTTACACTTCAAGAATAAAGAAGGGATTGAAAAGAGAAACAATGTAAATTCTTTTTAAAAGGATTGAAAAGAGAAACAGTGTAAATGCTTTAAAAGAACATAAACTGTTGCAAAAGGTTTTGGATTAATCTCTACAATTTTGTGGATTAAAAATAATGGTGACAAAATGATCAAACACTAAGATGTTAAGAGGTGGAAGAAGTAATTTTGGCTTATGGGAGTGACGTATAAAATATTTTCTTATGCAACAAGGATTGATCAGGGAACTATACATGAAGGAGAAAAAGTCAGCAATGATGTTGAATAATGATAGGGAAAAAATAAAGATGAAGGCCATCAGTGCTATTAGTGTGTAGCTTGAAAATGAGGCATTGTATAGTGTTTTAAAATAAGGAATCTGCTTCTACATATGGGAAAGGCTAGAAAGTTTGTACATGCCAAAATATTTGACAGATACATTATTTTTTCAGAAGCAATTATAGCAAACCTCCTTGATCACCTTAACACCTTCAATAAACTCATAATTCTTGTCCAGTATTGATGTAAAGATAGAAGAGGATAAAGCTTTGATTCTTGTGGCCTCACTTCCACCTTCATTTGATAATCTTGTTACCACACTTTTGTTTGGGAAAGAGACCCATAAAACTGAAGATATTATTGTGGCTCTATTGGAGAATGAAACCCATAATAAGCCAAGTACGGAATTTTCCCAAGCAAAAGGTTTATTGGTTAAAGAAGAAAGTAGCCATAGGAAAGTCATGTTCAAAATCAAAGGGGAAGAGTGTCAGTAAATTTTTGGGCTATTAATGTAAGAAGGATGCATTCATGAAGAGGGACTGCAGAAAACGTCAAAAGGTCTAGATGATTAAAAGAAAAGGAAAATACCTCCAGGTTAAGTCAATGTTGTAGAGGATGATTCAGATTTTAGTGGAGATGTTCTAGCAATTTGTTCTTATCAAATGTGACCTTATAGGGAGGGGTTTGACACCAACCCTATAATGGTAGAACTGTACTGATGAGTAATAATGCAGCTTGTAAAATTATTGATGTTGGTACTATTAAAGTTAAGATGTAAGATGTATGGTAAGAAAAATCACTAATGTTAGGTATATCCTAAAATAAAATAAAAAATCTTATTTCATTAGGTGCTTTATGAAATACTCCAAAATGTATTAAAAAGGTTAAAAAATGTAATTAAGCTGTGTAAGGGGAAAATTATCTTTGCACATTTTTAGGAAGTTACTTATGGTGCTTGGGACCTAATAGAATGATTTTAAAATGAGGAAAACCAAGACAAGTCTCAAACTTGTCAAGTTCCAAAGTTGTCCCAAGTACGTATTTCGGGTAGCCTTATAGGAAAACTTATACCAATCTTAAGACAATTTGGGTACAATCCATATATCATTGGAAAGCTCTCTGAGTCTACTTTTAAACACCTTAAATGGTGAGTAATTACGAGTTTTTTAGAGAGAATTATGATCATTTTACCAAAAGGTGTCTACGTTGAAAATTCATAGCACACCACCCCTAACCGATCTAGAGATCGGAGAGAGATTAGGGGTAAGACCAAGGCATGACTGATTAGGGAGACAAGGCTAACTCCTCGGGAGATTCTCTGACTAGTCACCAATCTCAAGACTAGTCAAGGCTTGACAGGTCTCCATCTCATGGTCAGTCAGGACTAGAAAATCCAAAAAAAAGAAATATAAACATATGGAATGACATGGATTTTTCTAATTTGACCTTTAAACGAGTGGGATCTTGTTTTAAAAAGAATATAACCACTCTATTAGACCTCTTTGAACATAAAAAGGAAGAGAAAGAGATAATTGAGAGATTTAGGAGGAAATAGGAGAAATTCTTCCCTAATTTGATAAGTTCAACCCACTCTTGAGAATTTTGGCTAGAATAGGTGATTTCTTCCATGATCTACTAAGTTTCATTTATTTGATGTTAGATCTACTCCAATATTATAGAACAATGTGATTTGAGAGATTTAATTAAAAAACTTTTTATAATGAGCAAATGATTTGGAAGGATTGTAAGTAATCTTGCTTATTGTAGGTGATGTGATGTGTCTTTCCCTTGTGATTTTCATATTATGTGATTTTATCTTTGGATCCTTTGAGATTATTAGAAATCTTTGCATTCAAGACATTGAACCATGCTATATCTATAAATTCTAACTTACTTAGTAAGTATTTTTCTCTTTATGCTTTGTATAACCCTTTTTTTATTGAAGCTTCTAAAAATTCTATAGATATATACTTTGAACCATTTAATCTTGTTTGATCTTTATATCTACACCTATTGTGTGAAATATTGTTGTTCTTAAACATTGTGTGGACTGATTTCCTTCATTGAATCCTTAAAATCATGTGAAATTTGAATTTTTCCCATGTAAATATTTGAAAATCTATGTGAAATCGTTAATCCTTCAAGATCTACACTATAAATGATCAAATTGATAGGCAATCTTTCTTTATCATTTGTTTTGGACACTAGATGTGATATTTGGTTGATATCTATGATTAGATTCATTGAAAAATCATTTGAATTCTAAATTTCTATAAATTTTTATTGAACTCATTGATTCTATTGAATTCTGTCCTCCTTATATGATCATATGAACTATGTGGACCATTGAATCCTATTACATACTTTGAATCATTGATTTTATATAAAATCTTAGTGAACTATTATGACTCTGGCCTTAAGAATATCGAATCACATACTAACATCAAATCTAAGTGAATTATATACCTTTAAAATGATTGAATCATGGCAATGTTATGCCTATGTGTGTTTTATGCATTATAGAAATATTATGATTATCGAAAATATGTGAACCTTCGAACTTATTGATGTGAACCTTATTGGACTTTGAACCCTTGACCCATTTTAAGCCCTATCACAATGTTAAATGTGACCATCAACATTTTGTGCCTTGACACTAGGATAAGTGTATCCTTTGACACTTTGGACCTACTCATAAGGCTAAGTGTGAGAAATCATTTCAGACATGCTCTTTGGTTTCATGGATATTGGCCCTACTTCTGGGGATTAAACAGAAGAACAGAGCCCTATCATTGGGGTTACAACAAGGGCATTGACTTTACTCATAGGCATCATCCCCATCATCCTCCTGTCAACCATTCATATACACCCTAAGATACTCCTGCAATATTTCCTTTTGTGTCTTTATTACTTTTTCTTTTTAATCTCCCTCAAGTGTGCTTGTATATCTAACATCAACTTCTTAGATGATTGTGGGCATGGCTCGACATTTCCCTTTGAGTGGGCTAGGTGATGCTTGAATCCACTCACACGCCCCTAGTGATCTTCTTGCTCAAACTACATTTCACCTGATTTTTGCATGCACTCAATGCAACATAATGTGACCATCCATTATCAAGCTGCCTATCTTGCTTACTCGAAGCTCTTAACCTTAAAGTCATATCTAAACTTGTAAAAGTAATGACACAAGAAAGAACTAATAAATATCAATCAAATATATACAACATCCATTATCAGGCTATCTAATGTTGCTTGCTCGAAGCTCTTGACCCTAAAGCCATATCTAAACTTCTAAAACTGATGTTGCAGTATTGAACTAATAAATATCAATCAAATTTATACAACATGCATTTACATAATGAAAAGAAGAATGAATTGAAGACATACATTGATACATTTACCAGTAATATACATTATTCCATATTACATAACACTATACATATTTTACATATTACATAATACATAAAATGTATAACACTATACCTATTTTCAATTTACATAACACCAATTAAAGAAAAAACAAATACATTATATATAATTATATAACATATAAAAAAATACAAATTTTTTATTAATCATACATGATATGCATATGCCCTCTTTTATTTTTAATTTTTTAAAATTATTATAATTTTATATAAATATATGTATTACACTATAAGATTGCATTTGAGCAACAAAAAATAATGTACTGTCATTCGAATGATATGTTTAAATAAATTTTTTTTTCAAAAAATCAAGTTCAACCATGGATCAGTGGGTTTTGATCCCAAACCTATAGATAGATCTATGGTCTATAGTATCATAAACACTACATATTTTTATTTTAGATATTTTTAATTTTTGAAAAAATACACTTTTTTCAAAGAATGGATTTAATTGATGAATCACCTTTCAAATCTTGTTTTTCATGCAGTAAAGTAGTAGATCTAGCATTTAATGTAACACCCCGTACCTTAATTAGGAAAGTATAGAGAATTCAGGTCCGTCACTATGTCTAAATTGACACCTTTTAGTAATTTTGAACAAGAGGGTCATCCTCAACATTTGAGTGACCTAAAAATGGTTTAGAATGAGTTAAAGGACCATTGGACCACTTGGGTTTGATTCTGCAAACCCAAGGTGAATAAAACTAGAGAATACAACAAAATTCAGGTATAACTGATCACAAATCTCTTGACCGATCACAATGACAAGGACCACAAACCCTGTGACTGATCATGAAACTCCTAGGTGTGACCGATCACACATAAGAGTCATAGCACTTGGGTGTTGCTCGACCTTCCAATAACCGATCACAAAAATCTCTAATTGATCACAAGGTTTATGACCAATCACATTAGTGACCTATCACAAATCCCGTGACTGATCACACACAGATCATGACTTGAGTCACGAGAAAAATCACATGCGCGCAAATGATGTGGTTTTTTCTCATTCGACCCCCACACGAGTGGGATCTCATTTGTGACAAACTATAACCATATTGTGACCTCATTTAGATCCAAAACACATCTTAGAATAAAGAAATGAAGAGAAAGAAAGAGATTTGGGAGCTTTAGGAGAGAAGAGTGGGAGTTTTTCTCCAATTTGGTAAGTTAAACCCATTTTTAGGAGTTTTTGCTAGGTTAGGTGATTTTCTTCCTCGATCTTCTTAGTTTCATTCATTTGATGTTAGATTCAGTCTAACATTATAAAATAAGGTGATTTGGGAGGTTAAGTGAACGAGTTTTGATAACGAGCAAATGATTTGAAAGGATTGTAAGTAATCTTTCTTACTATGGGTGATGACATAATGTAAAATGTGTTTCCCTCTTTTGATTTTTAGATTTTTTGATGTTATCCATATAATCGCTTGAGATTATTAGAAATCCTTGAATCTAATCCATTAAACCATGCTAGATCTATGAATTCTAAATTGCTTAGTAAGTATTTTTGTTCTTTATGCTTGATACCCATCTCTTATTAGAACTTCTGACAATTATGTGGATCTATGCTTTGAGCCATTGAATCTTGTTTGATCTTTAGATCTGCTCCTATTTTATTAAAGTTTGTTGTTCTTAAACATTGTGGACTGATTTTCTCCATTGAAACCTTTAGATCATGTAAAATATGAATTCTCCCTATGTGAAACTTTGAAAATCTATGTGAAATTGTGATTCTTTCAAGATTCACACTATTAATGATCAAATTGATAGCCAATATTGCCTTGCCCTTTGTTTTGGACATTAGATGTGATATTGTGTTGATCTTTATGATTAATTCATTGGAAAATCATTTGAACTTTTGAATTTTTATAAATTTGTATTGAACTCATTGATTTTATTAAGCTCTATGCTCCTTATGTGATCATATGAAATATGTGGACCATCAAATCATATTATATGTTTTGAATCATTGATATTATATGAAATCTTAGTGAATTATTGTGTTTTTGGTCTTATGAATATCGAATCATGTACTAACATTGAATCCACGTGAATCATATAGCTTTGAAATGATTGAATCATGGAAATGCTATGCCTATGTTCATTTCATGCGTTATAAAAATATTTCAATTATCGAAACTATGTGAACCTTTGAACTCATTGATGTGAATCCCATTGGACTTCAAACCTTCAACTCATTTTTAGTCCCGTCATAAGGTTAAGTGTGACTATCAACTATGTGGGCCTTGACACTAGGCTAAGTGTCTCTTTTGACTCTTTGGGCCTACTCACAAGGCTACGTATGAGAAAGTACTTCGGACATGCTCCTTGGTTTCATGGATATTGGCCCTACTTTCAGGGATTATCAGAAAATCAAGACCTTACCCTTGGGGTTACAACAAGGACATTAGATCTACTCATGGGGTTTAGCATAAGATCTAGACCCTATCCGTGGGGTTGACCAGATAGTACATATACTTTAAACCTTTGAACATTGAATGTCTGACCCTTTAAACTTTGAACTCCGAACACTTTGGATACTAAACTTTGAACACTTTGAACCATGTGAACTTCAGACCTTCTGAATGTTGAACTTTGAACACTTTGAATCATTAAACATTGAATCTTTTAAGACTAACATATATCATTGAACTCATAGAATTTGATCTTCGTATCGAATTACTTGTTTGGACATTGATTCTTATTCAGTATTTAGAATTAAACTCTAAATTATTAAATCATGACTGTTTATTTGAATTTCGAACTTTGTATTGAACCTTTGGCTTTAGTTTAACATCTAATTATTGTTCAGTTTGTTCTAGCATAATTATGATTATTACTTTGATCTATGTTTAGTTCTATATTGTCTTTTGGACTTACTAGTACTTAGAATTATGTTTTTGCTTCATATTGTCTTTAGTCAGTTAGATTGCTTACAGGTTGTGACTAACCTAATCATTTTGTTTTACAGTCTGACTATGATTGCAGGTTCTCCATTCTAGAGACAAGCTATGACATTCTCAACCTTTTCCTTTTATTCTTCATATTTGTTTTATTTTGGGTCTATACTATTGGAATATTGGATTTTCAATTTCCTTATTTGTGATTTGGGTGAAAGGGCACCCCATTGATGTAGATTGTCAATTTCAACTATTTTGGATTTATATTAGAGATTATAATATTATTTCTGCTACAACTTATTATTTATTGGATTATCGTAATCTATTGAATATGAACATGCTTACGCAATTATCAAACTTAGAATGTGAGTCATTGAATTATGACTACTGGATTATGAACATTGGTGATCGAATCAAAGTAACAATCCAAATCCAGGGTGCTTATAAATCCAGTATCAAAGTTCGAGTTCGGGGGCGTTACACTTTAGACTCAATTGGTTACAGTTTCTTAGCAATAGTAGGAGCCCTTAAATTTACAAAGGTCAATGGTTGTCATGAGAGGTAACAGTGAATGAAATCTATAGAAAATGATAGGGACTACTGTTATATGTAGAACAATTGTGACAACTTCTAGTAACTTAAATATGAATAGTATCACTCTATGGCATATGCTGCTAAGCCATATGAGTGAAAAGGGTATGCTAGTATTATACAAAATCAGTTTTCTTAAAGAAGTAAAGACTTGCAAGATGAAATTTTGCTTGTATGGTGAAAAGTACAAGGTTAGTTTCAAAACAGGATACTATACAAGCAGATAAATAATACATTATGTGCATTTTAAGTATGGGGGCTTACACATCAATACCTTCTAAGGTGAAGCTCTTTACTTAATTTCACTTGTTAATGACTATTTGAGAAAATTGTGGGTTTACTTTATGAATCAAAAATCACAAGCATTCATGAAAGTTAAACAATGGAAAAAAAGGTTTATAAGCAAAGTGTCAAACAAATTAAATATTTGAAAACTAAAAATGGATAAGAATATAAGAATTTTGAGTTTATTGAGTTTTGTAAAAATGAAGAAATGACAAGGCATTACAGTATAGAAAAAAGGCCACAATAGAATAATGTAGTGGAACGCATGAATAAGACTCTTTTTGATAAAGAAAGATGCATGTGATTACAAGCTAGGTTGCCTAAGATGTTCTTTGCTGAGAGTTAATATGGAATGTCACTTGGAAAATTGGTCACCATCAAAACAATTAATTTCTAAATTTCTAAAAAAGTGTGGACAGAAAAAAAAAAAAAAAGTGGTTGACTACTCACGTCTTAAATTATTTGGGTGTCTAACTTATATTCATGTACAAAATGAGAAAATATAAAATCTTTATCCAAAATCGAAGAGGTACATATTCATTGGGTACAAGAAGGGCGTAAAGGGCTGCAAGTTTTAGGATCCAATAGCTTATAGGGTGGTTATCAGTAGACATGTTGTCTTTGATAAAGAAATATAATAAACTCTAATGGAGAAGCTAAAGTTGCAAATCAGCAAGTAGGTTTTGATTTATGAAAGTCCTCAATCCAAGTGGACCTAAAAGAAAATAAGTGGTCATATTAGAAAGTAGATGCTACAGGCTAACAATTCTAGTGTAATACCTATCACATGTCTTACATACACTTAGTAGGATCTAAATGAGCATTCAATGACTTGATATTTTGAGTAGAGTTAGTTTTGTATTTTAAGTTTATTATACATTTTTGTACACTTAAATGAGTGAGAAAGTTGGATTAAATATAGAAGGAAAAATAAGGCAATAACAAGTCATGGACTTGACAAGTACTGAAGTTGTTCTAGACAACAGATTTAGGGTAAATTTAAAGTTAAACCTATAACAACTCCGAATGAATTAGCTAGCAAACTCTATATAATTGAAGATATCTTGAAGTCTATATTCCAATCCACAAACGGTAAGTGAATAGGAGTTTCTTGGAGGATGTTATGATTGTTTTCCCAAAAGGTGTTTGTGTTGACAAGACAACTAATTTGAAGTAACATTGGAGACACCGGTAAAAATGTAGAACGAATTAGTGAGAAAAATGTATGTCATTGGAAGGGTCTTAAAGTTTAGTTTTCAATGAAATAAATAACAAGCACTACGCCTGATTGATTAGGGGTTGGCCCAATTGGCCCAATTGATCGGGGTGGGGTAGTTTGATTGATAGGGTCTTCCTCTAATCGATCTGAGCACATGGAAAATTTTTGAAAACCCCAATTTTTTGAGGTTTTTGTATTTAGAAGTTGCCCAATTTCTTTGGAACTTCTCTAAGGCCTATAAAAGCATAAGATTTTGACCTAATTTGACACTAAAACACAAAGAACAAAGGTGGAAGAGAAAATCAAAGAAAAAGGTAGGATTTGGAGGAAGCTTTGAGATTTTTAAAAGAGAAAGAGGTTGGAGCATTACAACAAACTTTGGAATCTGATTTTATGCAATAAAAGGCAAGTAATGATGCAACACATACTTGTTTTTGTTTTTAGTAGGATCTTAAAAGTTCTTTGTTAAGAAAACTAAGTTTGAAAGTTTATGATTCTCTACCAATAATGATCTGAAACCTACATGTTTTCCTATTTTATTTAAGATCTTAGAGTTCCCTAATGAAAAGAACTGTTTTCATAAGTGATCTTCCATTTTTTTTTTGTCATAAGTTCTTACAAAGAATAAAGGTTTTAAAAGGTTTATGATCTACTATATATGTTGGGTTGCAAAAGTCTTATATTATACAAGTGATGTAAACTATTCATTGTTTCTTCATGTTTGATGCATGATTTTAAGTTAATATTTAAAATTACATATTTTTCATGTTTTGATTAATACTTATAAGAATCTATGCATAGTTTCTTCGACTTTTGATAAGAATATATCATGTCATACATAATTCTTTGCGTGCATTAGCATCATTCATATTATCTCCTAATTTTTTAAAAGAAAATATTCTTAAATGTTGTTAGAAGTGCTAAAAAATTCTCTATTTTGTAGAGTGATTTAAGCATGTATTTACTATGTATTTTTACAAAGGAAAACATAAGTTTTGAAAGAAAAAAAGAGATTTTGAAAATATATGTTTTGTTCGAAAGTAAGACATGCATATATGTATACCTTCGTGAAGATATGTGATACATTGTGATATAATAAATTATGTGATGTGTTGTACTATGTGTTATACATGTGGTTGTGTAGAAAGCCCTTGATGGTTAGGATAATATGAAGCTCCATAATAAAAACCTAAGTAAGTTGTGTTTAGAAAAAAGACATGTGCATAAGTTTGGTTGAAAAAATCCATATGGATTGAATTGTGAAGGTCTTAATGACCATTATGAAATTTGTGTGAAGTGAAAAACCAGCCCAACAGGTACATATGTGGGCTTATGATAGTGATGCGAAACCTATCCAACAAGTTTATATGTGGGTGAGTGTATGTGAGATATGATTTGATTGTGTTAAAACCCAAGAAGGTTTAATGAATGAATACCCACGGTGTTTTAAACTAAGATTTTGTATGAATTTATGTGTTTGTGACTAATATCCCTATCAGGTATATATAGGCTTATGATTACCTTTCTTTTAGGTATATATGAAGGCTTGTGATGACCTGCATTTAAGGTATATATGAAGGTTTGTGATAACCTGCCTTTCAATTTCATATGAAGGTTTGTGTGTGATATAACGCAAAACCTTCCCTACGGGTTCATATATGGGCTTGTGATGCCACTATGAGGTAAGAATTCAACAACATGGATCATAAGGGAGGAAGATAGGAACCCAAGATGGGTTAAGAGTGATAAGTTCTTATGGGCATCGCCGAAATACTGGGGAGGTTTGCCCGCCCCACTTCGGGGAACCATGCCCAGCTGGTTTGGTTGGCCTTTGGGCTTAGGTTTAGAGTCACCACCAAATCAGGTTTTTACAGGGGAGGTTGGATGCCTGCCTCTTTTTCAGGGGAAAGGAGGGTTGCAGGCTTTTGGGGCCCAGGCTAAGCACTTGGGCCTAGGGGTGACTCTCTAATTAGTCTGGTTTCTAGGGATCTGGATAAGCTGTTTGGTTACAATTAGGGAAGGTGTTAGGAATCATAATTACCCACCTTTTTAGGGTGGATCCTCTAACCTAGCAAACTTCTAAGTGCCAGTAAGCAAAGAATGACTATATGTGGTTATTTTATTTTTGTTGGTCTAGACCACCCCCATGGTGTGATCATTGTAGTTGAACCTGAGACATAGTTTCTGGCAGCCTACATACCTAATCTTATATGGTTCAATGCTCCTACGGTTTTGTTAGGATCAAGCTGCATATAATTCTAGGGGTTTGTAAGTCTCGGTAGTCAAGTACGTCTGACTATGAGAGTGAATAGGATGTTTGTTCATTTAGGGTGTTTATATACTTACAAAGTACTCCTCGCTGCTGAAATACATTAGTGAAAGGGGGTCAAGACTATGTCATACCAATGTGAGCATTTTAGGGCCCTGGGCTATGGCCAAGTCTTAGGGTCTTTGGGTTGTGAACCAGTACGACATGACCCTAGGGTAAGGTGGAGACTTATAAAAAGTTAGGAAGGATTGAAAGGCAATGGCTGGGTCAGGTTACTTAACTGGATCGCATTGACGTAGCAGCAACAACACTAGTGTTGTCTCCAAAGTAAAATTCAGCTATTGGATGCTTAGATATCTAATATTGGGCCTAGTCTATATACAAGGGTTAGACAAGGTTTCTGGGAGTTAGAATAGGGTTTTCTAAGGTTCTGGACATATGGAATTTCATTCCCACCTTCTGATTTATCAGAAAAGGGTAAGATTGGAATTTCCCAATCAATACGCCTAATCTTCATGTGTAGCCTGAATTCATGTACACCTAAACTTTCATAGAAGTAAAATTTCAGGCATACTGATCCCAATGGACACCCCTCTACTACTTTGGTGAGTTTAGGGATTTGGAGGCTTTTATGGAAGGGCTTTGAAGTCTTGTAGTTTGCTTCCAGTCTTCTGTTTAATTAAAAATAGAAGGAAAAATAGTCCATGATAGTACACCTGATTTCAGGTTGTATGCCTAAAATAGGCAGTATACCTGATCTCATAATGTATTCCTGAAATAGGCTGTATGCCTGAACTTTAACTAAATTAAAGTTTAGGCGTACTACGGATAGTCAACACTCAAATTGGCATATCTCTCTCCACAAAACTCGGAATCGAGTATGGTTGGTCTCTTTAGAAAGTTGAGAGAGAGAGATCTTTTCAACAAGGTATAATGAGTTAGGGTGAGGCTACACCTAAAATAGGTTGTACGCTTGATCTTTAACTCAGTTAAAGTTTAGGCGTACCAATTATGGGCAACAGTCCAACAACCTGAATTTTTGGACTTTTGGAGCACTTCCCGAGGTCCAATGGGTCTAAAATTTTGTGGTGAACTAGATTAAGACCTAGGTATTCCTCTAAAAAATTTCACACCCATTGGCTAAGGACAAACTCCTCTTTGGAATTTCCAATCAGGGTGGGTTCTGTGCAGTTTTGCACTAATCTTTGTGAAACTTAGGGGTTGTGGGGCCTATTCCGAGAGTTATAGAAATAGGGTTGGGCTTAAATTTGGTAGAAAGCTAATAGAGGATGTCATGAATCTACTGTAAAAATTTTAGAGCAAGAAAGTATATAAAAAATAATTTATTAAGCAAACAATTATGATGGCTAGACTAAAAATAGAATGGATGCAGTAGAAAAATAATTAAATAAAAATTCTTGTAAAATACCTAAACTTTAATAAAATGGAGCATAAAATGAAGATGTATAAGTTATATATCTACCAAATACAAAAATAATTTTATACATATCATACCTAGGTTAAGAGTTAAAATTCCAGCATTAACCACTACTCAGATGGTGCTGTGCAAAACATATTTTTACAGTGATAAAGTGGGCTCCACTTTGGGGACCAAATGGTGTCATCTAGGGCTCAAATTTTTTGGATTGATAAGTCACTATGTCAGTGATTCTCAGCTAAAATTTGAGCTCTAGACTCCAAGTATGGATGAAGTTATGCTCACTACACCATAGTTTGTTAAAAAATAAAGCTGAAAAGGGGAGACAAGTCTATCTCCCCTATGTCCCACCATGGGGATACTTAAAGGGGTTCATGGGTGGGTTGATTATAGCAAGATAGGTCTGAGTGGATAAGAAATGAATAGAGGGGAGGGGACCAACCTGAATAGGGAGCTTTTCTTCCTTGCTTTCATTCTATTTCTTTCTTTCTTTCACTCTTTCTTTTTCTTCTCTCTTTCTTTTCTGTTTTTTTTTATTTAGAATTCTCCTCCCTCCCCTTTGGATGAATGGGGGGTTATTTATAGGTGGGATAGAAGGGGTGAGGTGGAGAGGGTGAGGTAAGGGTGGTGAAATGGGGGGAGGTAGAGAAGAAGAATGAGTGGAGGGGAAGGGGTCTGAGGTGGTGGGGTGTTCTAGAAGGGAGTGCGGCAGAGGGGGAAGGTGTGTGGCTCTCCTAAGGAGGTGAGGGAAGTGAGAGGGGGAAGGAGTGAGGTGGTGAGGAGTGGTGGGGCCCACAACAAGTGGGTGGTGGTGGTGGTGAGGAGGTGGAAGGTGTGGTGGGGAAGGGGGGTGAGGTCGTTGGTTTCTAGAAGGGTGTGGGGTGGAGGGGGCAGGTGTGTGGTTCTTATGAGGAGGTGGGGGAGTGAAATGGGAGAGGTGAGGTGGTGGGTCCCATGGGAATGTGTGGTGGAGGAAAGGAGGTGGAAGGGAGGTGTATGGGTTAGGGTAATGGTCCTAGAGTCCAAGGGTTAGGGTAGCGGCCCTAGGGTCTCTACCCCTTATTTGGAATATTCCAAATGAGGGGTATAGGATTTAAAAATGGTTTCAGGGGCATTATGTGTAAAAAGGGTATTTATTGAAAAGAGCAATGATTGATTTTTTAGATTTTTCTTCTTTATTGTTTGGGCTTGCTTTTTAAGTCATATAACTCCAAACTTCTTGAGGTTTATAAGTTTTTCACATCTCCTGGACATTCTGGTCCGAATGTAGTTGTCGGAATCAGAATTGGAATTGGATAAGTGGATCAAAACTGACTTTGAATAACCCTAGAATGACTCATACCTATAAGGGAGGGGTAAAATGATAAAATTGATTTTTGAAATCTTCATACAAAAGATAGCCCTTGATATTTGTGAGCCATAGGCTCTAATTGTTTGCAAATTAGATGTCCTAGCCAAAAGTTATGTCT
>JAOXJP010000473.1:0-18389 GCA_025762735.1 Platanus orientalis
CAATAAAGTGATAAGATTAAAAGACCCTATCATTGGGGGTTAATTAATGCCAAAGAATGGTAAGATCCTATCATTGAGAGTTAATCAATGATAAAGAATGAAAAGACTCTATCATTGGGGGTTAATCAATGACAATGAATGATAAGATCATATCATTGAGAGTTAATTAACAAATAATGGTAAGATCCTATCATTGAGAGTTAATTAATGACAAATAATGAAAAGACCCTATCATTGGAGGTTAATCAATGATAAGAAATGGTAAGATCCCATTATTGGGGGTTTGACAATGGTACACGAAAAGTAAAGAATGACAATGTACTAACTAGTAAAAAAATGAGAGTGAAAGAAAATGAAAGAAATGATGAGAACTTGCTCATACAAGTAAAGAAAAGAAATAGGAGATAAAGCTTAAGAAATATACACAAAAGTAAGAAAAGAAATAAAGACAATAATTTATATGATGAAATTGTAAGTGAAAACATAGTAAATGATGAACTAAAGACTATATATCAAAAAACTAAAGTGAAAGAAGTAAGTTAAGACTATATTGTGAATGACATAGAACGAATGTAAAATAAAAGAAAATTTAATAATATGAAAGATAAAGTGAAAAGAAGAATGCACACTAAGAAAGTTTACATGAAAGTTTTAAAGGATGCGACGTGATTACTTCTTGTATTGTTACTTTCATTATTATCCCAGTTTACATACATATGTTTTCATATATATCATGTCTTGCTTACTTTTGATTTCAAGTCTTTTTATGTAATTACATATTGAGTCTGTTAAACTCATTCCAATTGACACCTCACAAATTGAGTTATTTGAGGAATCACATATCTGATGTCTATTCCTAAAAGACACTATTTTCAAAGAAGAGAAAATTTTTACGATAAGAGGAGAGATTTTATATCAGTTATTTTTATTTTGATAAGTTTGTAATAAAGATATTCTACGGTTGTACTCTTATAAAGCATTGAAGGGAGACAAAAATACTTTTATTGATTATGGTTAAAGTTTGATTAGACTATCATGTTCTTTTATATTTTAATAGAGATTATATTGAATCTTTATGCTTGAATGTAAGTATTCTACTATATAAGATTAGATAAGATTATGAGAATATGGATGTTGCTTTATATTTTGCTGCACTTAGATAATAAGATGTTTTATTGTAAATGCTATAAGTTTTATTGCATTTCATGAAGGATAATATATTAAAAAATGATGTGATGTCAAGAAAAAAAAATATAAGAATAATTGAAAGAAAGAAGAGTAATAAGAGCTTGGATACATCAAGCTATGTCTTCAGAATCATAGGTAAGTCTCGGGATGTGGATTAATCTACTCAAAGTCGAGTCAACTATTGTCACGAACCCTGGTTATGTGTTCCCAATGAAGTAAACCCAACTTGAATTGGAAATATGAATGCTAGCTTGGGTCGTGACATCTAAGGAGAGATTTACGAAGGTGGTGGTGTGAAAAAAAGAAAATGAAAGTCCTTATTTGTCCACTAGGCAAAAATATGGGGGTGTTTTTGAATTTTTTTCTTTTTTAGATTGATAAGGATGTTTAAAAGAACCGGATTAGACCAGACTAATGGTTTGATTGAGTTTGACTGAAAACTTTAGCAATTGATTTGGTTTAAATTTAATTAAAAATTTTCAAAAGTTAATTATTTTTCTTTTTTCTTTTTTTTGGTAAAGAATGCTAATTATTTTTTGAACCTATAATTTTGATTGTAGAACTAACTGAATTATAAATTTTCCTTTTTATTTTTTGTGCTTAATGATTTTTTTTTTCTTTCCTTCACCAAATTGAAAAAAAATGGTTGAGATTATTTATGTTTATAGATGAAACTGTACTTCTTGTATTTTAGCTCCATCTCAGTTTTTAGTTAGCTAAAAAAATATATATTTTTTATGAAATTCAAAGATTAGGATAAAACTATTTGGTATTTATTATCTTTCATTTCATATTTGTTTTTATAAGTTATTGTTATTGTTGGCGTAATGGAAGTTCTAATACCTATTGTTGGCATTGTAGAAACAACTTTGAAATTCTACATAACGGGATACAAACCTAAAATACTCACAATCTATGTAATAAAGAATATGAAAGCAGAAAAGAAATCAATAATCACACAAGACGATGATTTTTACATGTTCGACAATGTGCCTATGTCTATGGGAGAGCATCAAATCATTCTTCACTATAAGATTGCGAAACCATATAAAGAATGTGTTTTTTGTAACCCAAAACCCACACCTTTTTCCCTTGTACACCCTCTTTCTCTCTCTTTCACTCTCAAACCCTTGAAGAAAACCCACCACATGAACCTCCTTGTGGCTGCTCCCCTCTCTCTATTTTTTTTAAAATTAGGTTTTTCCCAAACCTAGAGGCATCCTCAACAACTACTTTAGTCTAAGTAGTATTTAACTCCTTTCATATGCCCACCATTAGATCTCTTAAGATCCAACAATTGGGAATAAAGCCAAACTCAACAAATCTCCACCTTGGCTTGACTTTCAGTCCCTTGAAGATTTCATGTTGAAGTTAGCTCCACCTATATCTTTGTCAAGACATAGAAATTGTGATATGTGTGCTACACTCCACCTTAACCTCTGAAACCACCTTAAAGAAAACCTGCACTCATCATTCTTAGTGAACTTTATACCATATATGCCTGGAGCGTACCTCCACCTCGAACATGAATTATAGCATGCTTGCTATTATTGTAAACAACCATTGGTCTTAAAGAACCACCACTATACATACCATCAAATTAATTCTGTCCTCACACCATCCGACTCAATTATAATACGGTTAATGCACCTGTGTAGCTGACCTAACTTGACTCGCCTAGTCAAATCCAAAAAGAGACCTCGATCCGTCCTATCTAATCACAAGAATTGTCTTATTGTTGTTTGTCACTTGAAAAACCAAAATACTTGTCTATACCTCAACTATGAAAGAGATTTTACATAAACGCTTGTTATTTTGTGCACTCTATTTCCAATTACCCATCAAAGTTAAAGGAATACCGTTAATTACCATATTCCTTATCAGACGATATAAATTATAACACTTTTTTCCTTTCACTAGGACCAAACAACTACGTGTAATTTTCATGGCTCCACCTGTAGTTGAATACCTATAACCCATGGAATCCAACCAACCTAGGGATATTAGATTCCTTCGCATCTTTGGGATATATGCTACACCACCCAAAGTATGAACCATTTCATCAAACATCTTGATTTTCATTGTCCCTATGTGATGTCACAAGTGGACCTGTCACCCAAAGAAACAACACCTATCTTTTTTTCTTGGAAAGTACCAAAATATTCGTCCCTGGAATATATATAAACAAGACAACTTGAATCTAATATCTACTCATCATGAGAAAAAGTGTCCATACTTTAAAAGATTATGAGGATATATCTAATGTATTCCTCATGTTCCTTTACCAATGTTGTATTGGGACAATCACCTATCATTCTATTAGCACATTTTGAACAATTCCTTTTAATATTGCCATAATTTTTTGCAATAAAATCATTCCACCTTGCCTTTTCCTTTGGAGTTGGACTTGGCTTGCTACTCCTAGATCCCCTCATAGATTACATTTATTTGTAATTTTCTACTTGACCAACCAACCCAAAATCTTAACATTTTTTAAGATTTGGTATTCTCCTAATGTCATTAGATAGAAACGATGTCATGACGTCCTTAAGGTTTACTATATTTTTTTCAAATACTAACGTCATCACTAAGTTGTCGTAAGAATTAGAAGTGATGTAAGAAACAAAATGGTCTTGTCTTCTTCCTCCACCTTGACATAAACTTTGTATAGTTGATTCAAGAGTTGGTTGAACACATTTAAGTGTTCCCACAGATTTTCACCTTCCACCATCTTTAGCTCATAGAGTTTTCACTTCATATATAAATTGTTGGTGAGACTCTTTTTCACGTAGAGTTTCTCTAACTTCTCCCACAACACCAATGCTAAATCTTCATCCATAACGTTAAACAATACGTATAGAAAAACAAAGATGGATTATGCTAACAGCTCTCCTCTCTATGTCTTGCCAATCATCTTCCTCAATTTCTTGGACTTTTTTCTTCTTCCATACAATGCCTTGTACAAGCCCTGTTGTATTAATAAATCATTTACCTTTCTTTGCTAAATATGAAACTATCATTTTTATCAAATTTATCTATAGAGAATTGATTGATGGAAGCCTTCATTGCCATCATGAATCAACCCAAAAGAATTCTAGAAAGTAACCATTTGAATAAAAAAATAATTTTTTTACTCACTTGTTTCTTTCTCTTTCTCCCAAACATGAACCAAAAGGTTTGATACCAATTGTTAGCGCATTAGAATCAACTTTGAAATTCTATGTAATGGAATACGAACCTAAATCACTCATGATTTATGCAATAAAGAATATGAAAGAATAAAAGAAATCAACAATCACACAAAACGAGGATTTTTATGTGGTTTGGCGATATGCCTACATTCAGGGGAGATAATCAAATTGCTCTTCACTATGAGAATGCGAAACCATATAAAGAAATGTGTTTTCTGCAATAAAAAAACTCACACCTTTTCCCCTTATACACACACACACATACACTCTCTCTTTCTCTCTCTCTCTCTCTCTCCCTCACACACACACACACACTTTCAAACCCTTGAAGAAAACTCACCACAAGAACCTCTTCCAGCTGCTCCCATCTCTATTATTAAAATTTTTTTCTATATGTTTTTAAATTAGGTTTTTCCCAAACATAGAAGCATTGTCAATGACTCCTCTAGTCCAAGGAGTCTTTAGCTCCTTTCATATGCCCAATGTTGGATCTCTTAAGATCCAACGGCTAGGAATAAAACCAAACTCAACAGTTATGAAAATACTTATTTTGTTCCACAATTTTCTTTTTATAAACAAATCTATGTGTCGAGTTAAGTAACTTGAGATTTCTCTTATCTAACGACAAGTAAAGCTGCACCTATGTTGCACATAATAATTTATGAATAGAGTTATAAATTCAGTAATTTATGACATCAATGAATTTCTTAGAAATATCAGAATTTAACAATCGTTGGAATATGTATCTGAAAATATGTTTCAATAGATATTTTTAATTTATTGTTATATGCATGTAGAATTCTATCTATCCTATAAATAATATGTACTCTGATTAAATTAATTGAAATAAAGATGTAATATTGCAAAACAAATAACAAAAAAATTAAAAAAAGAGGTTTCTTTGATTCTTTGCAGCAATACATAGTTTTTGGTTTTAGGTAGATTTCCATTATTTATTCAGAATTTTAAATGCTATGTAGTTCATGTCTATACCACAATAGTATTTTGTAGGTTTTCATACTTTCACCTTTTTAATTAAAATTCCTTAATATTATATGGTTGACTAAGCAATTAACATTCATGAGGTTCTAGTTCAAAATTTTTTTTTAGGAGCTTTACTATAATGCTAACAATTTTTTTTAAAGAGTTTTATTTGAGAAGTCCTAATGGATTTTTTGGGCTAAGGTCATAGTTCCTACTTATAAATCTCAAGTAGACGGATGTCAAAACAACCCTTTTTCAAGAACGAAGCAAATGTTCTGTGACAAAAATGCTTCTGTAGTGTATATGGTGAATTATGAGTAGACATGTTTTGTTTTGGGGGGTAAAAGGGTCCAAAAAAGTGTTCAGTTAAAAAAGTAGGTGGTCAGTAAAAGACATCAAATTCAAAAACACATCATGTGTCAATCAATGGCACGCTTTAGAGGTCTGTCTCAAAACAGACAATCATTCTCCTTTCAAGAATTGTTTTTCTTGAAATTTCTTAGTTATATATAGTTGTTAGGAGTAATTTAGCCACTAAAAATAAATAAAAAAGATCAAGGAAATTATAGATTTAAAATAATCAAAAAATTATACAGAAGGCTATGTTCCTATTAATTAAATTAAATTGGATTTGATGGAATAAATAATAAGATTGTAGTTAAAACTATTGAAAGTTAGGAAATTTAAACTTAAGCTTGAAAGAACATTTGGCTTCGCATAATTGTATGAGATGCTGTATTATTTCTTTCTTGTTTTCCTAATATCCATAACACTATGTTTTTCTTAATTTCCTCTTCAATGTATTTTAATAGTTTTGAGTAGTTTTAGTTTCGAAATATTAAATAATTAAAAACCCTCCAATCAACTTAAACTGTGGCCTGACCATGACTCAACCAATTTGCATATTAAGCGGTTCAATCACCAATTTGATTTTCATTGAGAGAGAGAGAGAGAGAGAGAGATTAACTATGAGGAAGACACGTCAGCCTAGTTTTTTTTTGGGTACAAGACACGTCAGCCTAGTTAATGAAGTGATATTCAAGCATCGAGTTCCTATGTAATGTTGATTAAGCATGCAACACAAATATTCCATGTCATTCTTCAGAGAATCTTTCAGTTTTTATGAAGGGTTTCATTAATTAACTCATCTTAGCTTGAATATTTTTTTTCTTAAAAAACGAAAATTTGTAATCTAGTATACCTTTGGAATTTTTAAATCAAAGATATGATTGAGAGGCCAAGTGGTTAGATGTTTTTTTAAAAGCCTCTTGTTTAAAAACTGCAATGTTGACTTCTTGTTTAACTACAACACATTCTAATACCCACAGCCACATGCATTATTTATGTTTTGAGTATTTTAACTGTAGCTACGGTTTATAAAGACATAGTTGTAGACTGTATAATAGCTAAGACCCTTGTTTGATGGGTCTTTAAGTTCCCAACTGTATTACCAAAAAAAAAAAAATTCCCAACTGGGAGTTTTGCCGAGATGTAATAATATCGGATGGGTAAGAATTTAAAATTGTAGATTGCATAAAAATCTTTTTTTTTTACCCCTTCTCATTACCTAATGGTATTTTTTAGGCTTGAGACTTTGAGATAGAATTCCCCAATCCCCATTCAACAAACTTAACATTTTTGTAAGTTGTTGAGAATGAATCTACTTATTGCCTTCCAATTGGTGGAAGCCTTACCATATTTGTGTTTCCTAAAGAACTTGATGTCAAAAGAGATTGACAGAAACAAGCCTTTGAAATGACGAGGAGAGGGTTATGTCTAATTATCTAGACACCCATTTATAGCAAAGTATTATGGAACTCTATTTACTTTAGGGACGTGATGGAGGACAACATATACGGCTATAGACCCTTGAAATTTTTTTTTTTTTTTGAATGGAATATTTTTATATCAGGGATTGATAGAATAGAATGAGGTTCTACAACCAGCATAGTAGTTCCTATGCATCAACATCAACGATTCTCATGCAACTGTTTTTGCTTAGGGTTTATAATCTTGGCTTTAGAGCCTATTCTATTGATTCTCAAGGTAAAAGGTTCCAATGTAGTAAATGGATTATGGATGGGATATCAGTTTAATTTGACGTATAAGCATAGTTGCACTTTCACCTTTAACTTTTGGGTAAATGTCCTACACCTTCCTCTTCCCTTCCGTTTATGGGTGTATAGGCCCTTAAACCATTCTAGTTACATTTTTTTAGGGTCATTTATAAACTACCATTCTAGTTACATTGGGAATTCAATTTTTATCCCTTTGTTGGTTAAAATTATCAATTACCCATATAAGTGAAATCTTCATGAATTTATGTTTTCTGTCATATCTAAGCTAAATAGACATGGGACTAGTTTCTTACCCAAAAAAGACATGAGAGTAGTTTGACCATATGAACTCAAGGTTTGGTACTAATTTATTAGTTAATTATGGTTCAAACAATTATGAGTATTCTTACTATATCCATATTGTATCGTATTGGAGGATCTCTGATTCGTAGCTTCGTATCGAGCCCATAACTGAGTTGGACTGCACTCGGCATTGCAACTTTGAGGTTGGGGTCCATCCTAATTTACCAATGTTTAAAAGCCAATTGGACCCATATGACCTCTAAAGGTTCTCAAGTGGGATTACGCATTAGTTTCATCATTATTTTATGTTAATCGTATCGGTTGTATATCTAAGGCATATTGAACCAGTGGGGTCTCCTTTGCCTGTGATACATTGTCACGAGAAAAGATACAATAAAATTTGAAATTTTCATTTTTTTGTGATTAGATCTAAAAGCTCTAATATACTATGTAGTATATCTAGAGCATATTGAAGCAGTGGGGTCTCCATGGCCAGTGATGCGTTGTCACGAGAAAAGATACAGACAGTTTCGGCATTTTCATTTCTTTTGTGATCAGATCTAAAAGCTTCAAATTTACCTTTTTTTTAGTTAAAGATCTAAAAGCTCCTATTTACAAGGGTTTCTTTGAAATCAGCTTTTATGAAAGCCAATGAGGGTAAATTATTTATTGGAAAATAAATTAATGGTTAATTGAATTGTGCTTCGATGAGATACACCTCACTTGATACCCATTGAAACCAGTGGATGGAGTTCATTTGGGGACCCAATAACACATGGATTCCAATCTTATTGAATCAAGCTCCTATTTATTTTTAGCTTACACTTACAACCTTAATTATATGTAATCTTCCATATCGTCTTTTTAATCTTCCAAATCTAAAGGCCTAGAATATATTGTTCTAATCAAGCTGCTTTTGGCCATAAGCTATGCATTTTTTTTTGGGTCAAATTTAGAACTACTTATAGATTTGTTAACATTCAAAGGGCAGGCATGGAAAAGTGTGAAGTGAACATATTTTCTCATAATTTTTGTCCCAAAAGATAAAATAAAGGATAGAAAAATCAGCAAAGAAAAATAGTTAAGAGTCTCGTGATCACATTGGCTAGTGACCTCAAATCATGCGTTGTACGTATACCAGGGATTCGATCTCTTAAAAGTGATGCTTACCTGTGAATCTGATAAAAGCTTTCGTTGGGGTTGAAGCCAAAGGGAATACAAGGACCCCTCAGAATGACTTTATTTATCTCCTCATTAGTCTTCTCTTTCCTATTGTATGTCATTGTCTGTGATGACACAGACCTCTTTAGGCATGCAATTGATTAACACATGTTTTTGAATTTGGTGTCTTTTTTGATACCTATATTTTCAACGGCGCAATTTTTTGGACTTTTCAATCCCAACACCACGTGTCAGCTTATAATTCACCATTAACACTACTTTTTCGTCACAACATTTAGGTGCCTAGTGAAACTACAAAAGCTCTCAAATAAATTTGTTTTGAGTTGATCAATCAGTGTTTTTAAATTTTCTCACGTATACATTCTCTTCATCCCACCGATCTCAGCCGTCTAAATCTGGTGAAAGCTCTCTTTGTAACCCTTTCAAGTCTCATCACTAAAATTCTCGTGTAATGCTGAGAAAATGCATGAACAATGGCCCTTCCCCCAGAGAGAGAGAGAGAGAGAGAGAGAGAGAGAGAGAGAAAGCAGGAACTGATCTGTTGGATACAGAGAGAGAGAGAGAGAGAGAGAGAGAGAGCTGGAACTGACCTGTTGGATACTTTGTCCTACGTCCATCATAATCACAATGGGTTACTAACAGTGATGCCTTTATATGTCAAGAAAGTTGTGTATTTCACTCTACTTACCACACTCTCCTTACTAGTGTCCAAACCATGAGATAAATATCTCATCTGATGGGGTGCAATGCCATGAAATTTACTGCCTTAGCTTCTTATTTAGTAGAAAACAGTAAACATGAAAAATAAATAAAATGGGGAAAAGGGTTGGCATCAGAAGGTGGGCAGGGCCTCTTTAACATATTTTAAAAATATTTCCGGGTCAAAATGATAACCCACTAAGAAGAGTAGCGTAAGAGGAAAAGGTGGTTTCATCGTACGGTTAATGCATTCTTTTTGTCTTATTTATTAATTTTTTGAAACAAAGGCAAGCGAATCCAATGAAGCCTTCACCCGTAATTCCTCCAAACCTTAGAAATCAAAACAAAAGTGTCAATTTTCACAACTCCACATATTTTATCCGTAATTTTTTACTTTAATTTTCTATAGCCAGCAGACCCCACCACAAACGATTCCTCTCAATCATTTAAAACCTCAAGCAATCAAAGCTATCTAAGGATAATGAACTCCTCCCCCTGTAAGTAGGTTATCCTAATAGATGGAAAATATTAATAAATTGATAAAACAGATAGCCACTTGCTCTAGTTTCATCACCACACTATTATTTTAATTAGCAAAACAGTAATGATTATTTATGTCACAATAATCTATCCTAACCTTAGTTTCTACTAATTAATCATTTCTTTTATCACACTACGGTTGGGATCACACCCATAACCTCCATATTAATGTACAGGTTACAGACTACCTGAGCTAACAGTTAGTATTGTTTCTGGGTGAAAGATTGGTTTTAATTGAAGAGCAAAAAGTGTTCGATCCAAGTGTACCAACCCATGGAGTTGAGGCTCTAGAGCGAGAGCAGCAACCAATATAGGAGGTTCGGGGCACTGGTTTCTAAAGGTGAGGGCTGCGACGCAGTTTGAGTATCTCAGAGTACCAATCAGATATAATTACCAAAAAAAAAGTTAAAAAAGGAGTACTAATCAGATTTCTAGTGGAAATATCTGATTTTTTCCTAATTAAATAAGGGATTAGAATCTTAGATTAAGACTTAACATCAAAGATAAATACAAATAGATATAATGACTCTTTTTTTCTTTCTTTTATTTGGTAAAAATCCAAATGTCCACATTGATTTATTTAAAGGAAGTGAAGTGACCTTCCCACAAATGAAGCTTCTATCTTCTGCCTTGGATGTTTTTGGCGATTGGAGTTATATATTTACTATTGGTGGTGGATGATCATTGTTGAAAGCATTGATATTGAATGGGCATTTCATATGCACCCACATGCTTGTTTTATTTATTACACCCACTCACCGTTCCTGTTTTTTGTTCCCATTGTGATGTAAGGTCTATTTCCTATTGATGGTGACCCAAAAGTCATGAATAACTTAGTATTACTAGATTGGATAAAACCAAAAACAGTTTCAAAGACATGCAGATGTATTCTCTTGCGTATAAACCATGTATCAAAGTACTCTTTGTAAGCTATCCTCACTCTTCCAACAGCTGAGAACATTCGTAGATCCAGAACGTCCAATTTAGAAACTATTCCTTTGATGGGTCTTACCAACCAAATTTTCCGAGCTTTTAATCAACAGCTTACTTATACAAGTGAAGGTTCCCAAAGAGGCCCCACCCTTGTTTATGTAACTTCCAAATGTATATTCAAGGTCCCAAACCATCCCAAGTTTTCCATGTAAGGGGGATACAAGCTTGTATAAGGGATCATTCTACGAAGCTATGGTGGAGCTTTCCTTTTTGTATCTTTTAAATGAATTTGAGAAGAAACCAAAATTGTCTGAATTGAATATTCATGCGTGTAGGCCTAACCTTTTTCTTTGTTGCTTTCTTGGCTGTGTAAAACCAATCTAGTCTTCAATAGGAACTCCCCCCTTCATAGCCGTACATGTGGAGCATATGACAGTGGGTACGGTCCCACCATTCAATGGGTGTCGGCCACATCCTGACGAATATTGAAATGATCAGGTATCATATTATGGTGTTGGAGGGTTAGAACATGACAGATGTTCCAATAATTAAGTCCGTGATTACCTCATGAGTTTGGTTTTCAAAGAAGATCTTCAGCATAGGACCCATGTAATAGTGATTTGAACACAATCTAACTTACAATCATATAACAATACGTGTTATATTTTAAGGAGAGAGATAACAGATAATGTTACTCATAGAATTAAAGCAAGGTGGATGAAATATATATGTGCTTTTGGAGTAACATGTGATCGATGCATCAATTAATATCAAAATTGAAATTTTAAATCTATACCATCACCATGCTTTATGGTGTAGAATGCTAGGCTATAAAAAATAACACATTTGAGTGTAGTTGAGATGAATAACTAACAAGACTAGAAAGGACAAAATGAGAATGGAAGCACCTGCAAGAACTTAAAGAGTACTAATATGTGACAAAGACAAAGTCAACTAAGATGATTCCATCATATGCAACAAAGATCAAAGAACATACAATGACATGATGCAAGTTAAAGGCTATGACAGCGGCAAGGGCAAAATGGACTGTCGATACAATGAAGTAAGAGATGAGGGCTTACCGTCCAACAGAAGATAAAACCTTATGGTGGAATAGCAAAGATAATGCCTTGTTGTGTCGAGTTATAAAACAGTCCATGTCATATTTGGTCTTTATAGAATGGTTGTTATTCTTCTAACACTATTGATTGCAAATCGGCAGTGACTAAGGTGGCTCTACCGCACATCATTTTCATAAACATGCCCCAAGAGGAGACACATCTATGTGCTGGCCAAAAATTGCCCGTACATGCGCCACAGAGACCATGGATGCACCAGTAAGAGTGCATTTTCTTGTGGTGTAGTGTGAAATATGAATCTTTTCTTGATCACCAGGATCCATATATAAGGCCACAACCTGAAATTTCAGACCAAAACCTCTTCCCAAAGATTGATCATGATGAAATAAAGAAAAGAAAAGAAAATGCATCATTCAAAGCTTGCACTGTTCCTTCAATTTACAATGGGTAACAAAACATAAGAGTTATACAGATCTTAAAGTTAAATTATAAAAGAATAACAATAAGACAAGCTGGAGGGATTAATCACATGAGGTGACAGAAAGTGCTACTCGGAGATCGTTGGATGTTCCACAAATGTACATACGATGTGTCTGTATATCTTGGTGAGAGGCCCTGGGAATGTTGGTCCCGTAGTGGTCAGAGCTCATGTTATCATGCATGGAAAAGATGATTTCCCTAGCAATTGGTTCATGGCCATTGAGAAGATTGCCCATGCTTAAAACTTTTCTCCATGACTGGTTGGCAGTGGGTGGCGTAAACATATTCATTACAGCCTGTCTCTCGTACATCCTTACTTGTTGCTTCATGTTGAACTCCTAAGAAAGATGACAATGCCAAAAGACATCAGAAAATACTACAAAAATTGCTAAGGTGTCTACATTAATCCATTCTCATAGGTACTGAATATGGTCAATATACATCCATTACAATGGCTTAAGCAGGTTGTTGGCCCCATCTGACCTCTAACTTCTTTGGACCCTTTATGAAATCATTTATGACCAACCAAAGCAATGTGAAAAATCAGATAATTATGTTCACCCTATCAGAATTACGTGACTGCTCTCCTGAGTCCTGATGGAGTCCAACATAAGATGGGTTCCACTTCCCTGCACATAACTTTGCAGTTATGCTTTTTTTTTATCATGTTTACAGTCTATAAGATGTGCTTGCTTAGATTCTCCTTCACTAAATAGACATCATGACATTTTACCCTTTGAGTGTCGCTGCCTGGATTGCCTGTTCCCATTCTCGGTACATAAAAATTGTAGTAGTCATTGAAAATTCCTTCCGAGAGGCGTCGTGCTTGTGAGAGCTTACGATATATAGAGGCTGCAAGGATAAGTAGCTTCTCCACATGTTCAAAGATGACACATAACCGTTTTATGTCATCGATGATCTCAACCTTGTCACGTAAAACATTTGCTGTGATCCACACAAAAAAGTAATATGGTTCAGAATGCTTGCACTTTTTGAGAAATACAAATTGCAAATAAGATGAAGGAAAACAAAGACAGAAAATGTACCTTGCAAAGGCCTCAAAACAGATGCAATTGTGAGGTAAAGTTGCTCTAGTTTGGTTATCATCTGTTTTAGACCACCAAAGGAGGTCTGATTTAGAGTGTCAGCGGATGCTCTGAAGGCAGTGCACACCATTTGCTCAAGCAGCTGATGTGGTTGCAATGTTTCCAAGTAATGAAGGATCTACAGATATTAAGGTATTGCAGTTGGTCAAAAGCTCCAATGATTGCATGGTGGTAATATGAAAGGAATGCAAACAGCATCTCAAGCCAAGTAACTTTTTGTAAGAAACATTTCTCTTTTTTGGTAAGCAAGCTAAGTTTGAACCTGTGCCAGCAATGTTGTAACAAGAATTTCCATCCAAGCTTTAGGACTCAAACCAATTGTTGGAAGAAATGTCTCTTATGATGTTATGCTGTATATTTTATTTTTAAAATCTGAGAGGTAATTTACAGATTTTCTTTTATTTTACTACGAAAAAAAAAAATGGAATTTAGCATAGAGCTAGTGAACATACTTTTTTTTTTTCATTTTTTTCCTTTGATGATGTGCACAGACATCCAGTTTTTACATTGAAGTGAATAGTTAGTCATTCATACTATTAGGTATGACCAATCAATTATAAATGGAGAATGGCTGTCTGACAAAAAAACTTCTTTAGGCGTGCCACAGATTGACACATGATGCGTTTTTAAATTTGGTGCCTCTTTTTGGAAACCTACTTTTTCAACTGAGCACTTTTTTGGACGTTTTTAACACCAATACACCATGCGTCAGCTTATAGTTCATCACTGAGATTCACAGACACATTTTCATCACAGGACAGTTGTTTCCATTATAAATATAAAAAATAAAAAAGATGCTGCCGATTATATTTGCTTAAGGGCAGGTATCTCTAATATTTAATACTTTTATTTTAGCAAGAGATTACTTTTGACACTCATCAAAATATATTTCACATATCCATCCCTTTGTCTGTAAATGGATCGATCAGTTGTGATGTACGACAAATAATACCATCCAGTTGAACTATGGCTTAAATCCAACTGGATGGAAGAAGTCTCCTTAATCAACGCTGCATGATTTTTTCTTATTTCTTTTTCTCCTTTGAAAAGAAAATAAGTAAAACCACCACATATATCCATCCATCCATCCATCTATCTATCTATCTATTGAATTTTAGAGTGCAGCATTGAGATGAAGCAAAAGCCCTCTTTCATCCCCTTTTTCTTGATGAGCAGAAAAGTTGAACTTGGATTTCCTCCATTTTTTTTTATAGAAAACATTAAACTATAGCGAATGTGATAGTCAATGAATATTATTTTATTTTTGCAAAAGGATGGTCAGTACTTCTCTATTATTTTCACAAAACACTAATTTTACTAATTCTAATAACATGAATATATATATATATATATATATATATATATATTAGGTAAGTGATAGGAAGATATTTCAATACACACCCTTGGGTATGTATATGGAATGATGGGTGCTACAAAGATAAATTATGACCACTATGATGCTATCTGATATTTCTTGGCTTCATTTCTCCAATCCAAATATTTCTGCATTTTATCACTTCTTTTCGGCAAATACCTAATTGAGGGGAGGGGGTGGATTTTGCAGTGTCAGTTTTGGGGAGTGCATATTGTCTTGATTTACCTAACACGAACGCTAACAGTTTCTGGTACTATGTTGAGCTCAGATATTTTGGGGGAGAAAAAAAGATGAGAGGACATCTTTCCCCATCTTTGCCTTTTCGGAATTGCATAACCACACCAGGTATCCAGGTTTCATTACATATGCTTGAAGGTTATGTGTCAATTGTCATTTGTTGGAGGGGATTGAGAAAACACACACAAATGCATGCAGTGTTTAAGTTTTCTGAGGATTGGAGGGGGGGGGGGGGGATTTCGCAGTGTTTAAATTTTGGGGAGTATATTGTCTCTTTTAACTGCTTAAGTTTTCTCACTTTTTTGTGAATGCCTAACCTGAGGGTTGGGGGAGGGGATTTGGTGGGAGAAAATGACATTAAAGGATGTTTGACATCTTTTCCCATTTATGTCATAAAAGGAATTGCATAACCACACTAAGTGTCCAAGCTTCCTGATAAATGCTTGAAAGTTATGTGATGTAGCACAATAGATGGGATACCAAAATAGATATAGGGTGATAGCCAAGAGTCTCAATAAAACCCAAATAAAGTAGCGGAAGCAAGAATGCAATTACAAGAAACCAAGTTTTGAATCTTAAATACACCCACGAAACACAAAAGCTTAGAAAATACAAGAATAGAAGGAAGGAACTAAATAGAGGGGTTTAGAGATGAAAAGGGAAAGAAAAGAGATAAAAATAATCTAGAAGGGCAGTTTTGGAATTTCTGGACAGAATCCCAAAATTATCAAAATAGTCCTACTAACAAATAAGAAAATTCTGAATTTTTTTGGGTAGATTCTAACGTATTTGGGTCCTATGATAAAAAATTTCATTGATTTCTGATAGGATTTTCCATGTGAAATCATAAAATTTCAGACCTTGAAAGATTCTTTAATGGAGATTTCATAAAACCAGGTAGCAATGTCTTGCTCTTAGGCTTTATCTGAAAGAATGGGTGGGGATATGCATGTTACACCATTCTCTTCTATGTTCAGGATTGGAGTAGGCATTGATGAGATAGAGATAGATGGAGCTAATGTAGGCACTAAAAGGGAAAATTTATTACTTCCAAAGTGACCATTATAGAATCCAAACAGACTCAATTGAATCCAGAGTGCGACCCAAATTTGCTTTATTTTCCTCATTGTTTGGCGATTTTAAGCAAGTTGGAAAGCAATATAAGCCTTGGTGGGAGACATGGAAAGAATGTGAAAAATCAACTAGGTAGGAGAAAGAAGGACCTTAGCTAGATAAGAATTAACTGAACTTGATTAATACCAATATTAATGCAACACAATATAAATGATACCAAAAATTGATGTATGGTACTGCCAGGTATATCAAAGAATCATCAAAATAATAGCGGAAGCAAGAACACAAGTAAAACACTAAGCATTGATCTTTAAAATAGACTCAAGTAATCAAAATTGATTAAAATAGAAGAATAGAACAAAAAAAAGGGAGTTAAAAAGAGATTATGGAAGAAAAGATGAAAAAAAAGATAAGGAAATAAACTAGAAGGGCAGTTCTGGAATTTCCAGATGGAATCCTAAAATTACCAAAATACCCCTACCGATACATCAGAAAATTCCAAAATTTTTTAGGTATATTCTGATGTATCTGAGGGTCCTACGGTCATAATTTCATTGATTTTTGATAAGATTTTTTTACGTGAAATCATAAAATTTCAGACCTTGTAAGATTCTTTAATGGAGATTTCATAAAGTTTTTTAAAGATTTTCTATGTGAAATTATAAAATTTCAGACATTGTAAGATTCTTTAATGGAGATTTCATAAAATCAGTGGAGAATCTTTGTCTATAAAATACCAGGGAAGAAGGGGAATCAAGAGGAATTATGGGAAAAAGAAAGATGATAGATGGGGGAGGAAAACCCAAGAAATAAACACAAATTACCTTTGTTTGATTGGTGCAATTTGGATTTGAAGCTGTCCCAGAAAACCTAGTTGTGAGATTATGTTCTTCTAAAGATTCTTTTATTTCCAGCAACTTGAATCTTTTATTATGTATGGTGTTGCAAGAACATAATAAAGGGAATTAGAATAAGGAGAATAAGAGAAAAAATTAAAAGATAGAAGGATGGAAAGAACAATAGTTAGGAGAAGATAGGAGAAGAAGAATAAGATGTTAGAAGAAGGAAGAGATAAAAAACATAGAGATAAACTCCAATTAGTCCACATGGCTACACTATGAGAAGGGGGGAAGAAGAATGGATAAAACCTAACAAAACCAAATTTTCATCCATAAATTCATTGTTTAGTAATGCAAAAATGTGCAACCCTATACATAAACTCACAAACTCAAGAAAATAACAAGAAACCAAATTAAAAATTCCTAAACTACTAACTTACTTGCTACTTAAAGACTTTTCTAAACTCAAAATTACTAAACTATTGACTTTTAGAAAACAAAAACTATAAAAAAGTAAGGCCTTCTAGAAGATTTCGTCCAACACTCCAAAAGGACCCCACTTTGACTTGTTGACTTAATAAAATTATTAAAATACCTTTGATAACAATGCCTTGTTACAAAATACCCTTATCCTGACAAAACAAAATTTATCCATGACACTATTAGCCTTATTACAAAAGTACCCACCCCTAAAAGAACTTATCATACACACACACACACACACACACATGGAATTAGGTACTGACATGTATCAGTCAAAAATTACTAATATGTGTCAATATTGACACCCATGAAACAATATGTACAAAAACTACATGATGCATGGTAAAAATTATATAGAAGAGGCCTATTTTAAAAGGTTTCAACAGGTTTAGTATCGATATGTATTGACACTAGCGAGAGACCTGCCACCCCTTCTTAAAAATCCATTGTTTCATTTTTGTTTGAAAAAAAATACTTGATTGGTTGTTTGATGTAGCACAAGGGAGAAGATACCAAAATTTGATGTAGAATAATTTTCCAAAGCCTTAAACAATGATTAAACTCCGCCAATGTTTGTATGTTCAGACATTGCCGGTCCTAAGCCCGGATAAAGGAGGAGGGTGGCGTCAGGTTGAGAGC
>JAOXJP010000484.1:0-18388 GCA_025762735.1 Platanus orientalis
CTATTTGGGGTCGGCTACATGAATCCTGTTCCGCCATTCCGCTCTGTTTAAAGCCTTATCTGCTGTTAAATTACAAACTACCATGTCCCTTTAGACCAAGTTAGAAGTGTAAGACCTAAGTCGGGCCTCACACTTGTCAAGTTTGAAAGTTATCCTAATTTTGCATTTAAGGTAACCTTACGGGCTCAATGACACCAATTCCGAGAGAATTAAAGGCCATGCATACCTTTCTAGAAATATATAGGAGTCTACTTTCTACCAAAACAAACGGTATGCAATTATGAGTTTCCTAGAAGAAGTTATGCCAATTCTCGCACAAGGTGTCTGTGCTGACAGGTCTGCGTATTTGGGACAACTTTCTGGATCCACTGACACCACTCTTGAGTGAATTACAGTATGATCCATACCTGGTTAGAAAGTTCTTTGTGTCTAGTTTTTAACTCAACAAACAGAGATTGATTCTGAGTTGTATATAGAAAGTTAGAAGTGTTTTAGTGAAAGGGGAAAAACTAAGAAAAACCCATTTGGATTGATCCAAACTTCCCAGTTCGATCCAACTTATTTGTATCGATCCAAACTTATTTGGATTGATCCAAGACCTCTCGGGTCTCAGAAAAATGCTTAAAAAGTGTTGGATCAATCCCGGATCGATCCAAATGCTCAGGATGCAATTTTTTTTAGGGAAAAATGGTTTTTCTTCATTTTAGGGAGTATGAGACCCCCCTAACTCAATCCAAAATCCTATAAATAAGATAAAGAAACCCTAATAACGTTATTTACACCAAGAGGGAGAGAGTTAGAGAGGTTTAGAGGATTTGTGAGCTAAGTGTAGTAGTTCTTCCCTAAATTGGGTAACACTCCTAACTCTAGAAATTTTCACGTTTAGCTCATTTTCTTAATAGATTTTCATGTTTAATTTAATTTACACTAGTTCTACATCATTTTACAAAACATAGAGAAAATGGCAAGGAGGTTATTCTCCAAGATTTTCTTAAAGAGTAGAAAAAAAAAAGCTTGGGTAAGTAGTTGTACAAAACTTACTCCCTTTTTATGTGTTTTAGGTTCTTAAAAGTTTTGTAATGGTAAAATCTTGATTCTATGAATGTTTTTCCATATATTTGAGAAACCCTTTTATTAGGACCTTAGAAACCCAAATACTTGTGGTGATTTATGATAAGATCTTGTCATATTATGTTATGATCTTAGAAATCCCCAATCTAATTTGTAAAAAAAGTGGTTTTATATTATAAGTATATGTATTTTCTTGAGATGTTGGATGTCTTTGGATTCCTTACATGAGCTTAATGTCTCCCATGATAAATTTCTTCAAATCTATGTTGGTTTATGGTAATTTGTGATGCTTATTTGACTTCACATGCTAGTTCATTAACTCTTGCACTCTACATGTTTGATAAATTACCTCCTAAAGCTTCTCTTACTATATAAATGTTTATTGGATGCCTTTTGATGATACAAGGAATGCTTATGATGATAGATTTATTCTCCATTGCTAGGTTAATGAATGTAATATGTGAATAATATATGTTCTTGTATTAAGATTAAATAATGCTCATATAATATTATTAAAGTAAGTTGGTCATGAACCAATGAGGAGTGAAAAGAACAAAAAATTAAGAAAAAAATAAAAAAATAAGTAAGAATGTCAAGATGTAAATGTCTCATTATTGGGAATAAGTAAAAAATGAAATAAGATAAGTAAGGACATTAAAGACAAGTGTCTAAATTATGAAGGTTCCCACCATTGGGAACTAAATGATGATTAGAGTAAGAGAGATGTGAAAGTAACAAAAACATAAAAGATAAAGAACATGACGGACCTCCCATTAGGGATATTAATGCAATGATATGATGTCACTTCCATTAGGGAACAATCGATGGTGTGATAATGACTTTTATGGTTAGAAATAGTATGATATATCAAAATGTAAGTAAAAAAAAGTAAAGTGTAAAGAAAGAAACACTACTTGCCAATGATGATCGCCATTAGGCAAAGGGACATTAGTTGTCTAGTGATGACCGCTATTAGGCGAATGGGCTATATAATTGCCCAGTGATGACCGCCATTAGGTGAAGGGACATTAGTTGTCCAATGATGACCACTATTAGGCAAAGGGGCTACATATTTGTCTAGTGATGATCACCATTAGCTACATATTTGCCTAGTGATGACTGCTATTAGGCAAAGGGGCTACATATTTGTCCAGTGATGGCCGCCATTAGGCAAAGGGACACTAGTTATCCAGTGATGACTGTCATTAGGTGAAGGGGTTACACATTTACCCAGTGAAGACAACCATTAGGGAAAGGGGCTATATATTTACTCAGTGATGACCGCCATTAGGTGAGGGGGATATATATTTTCCCGATGATGATAGCAATTAAGCGAAAGGGCTACACATTTTCTCAGTGATGACCGCCATTAGGTGAAAGAATATTAATTGTCCAATGATGACCGCCCTCAGGTGAAGGGGTTATACATTTTCTCAGTGATGATTTCCAATTAGCGAAGAGACACCAGTTGTCTAGTGATGACAACCCTTAGGTGAATGGACTATATACTTGTCCAGTGAGTTCAGGTACCCAATCACCGGGTCACATTAATAGGTGAAGACGATCATTGTGCCCATCAGTCCTACGACCCCAGAGACCCCTTTGTGGGTTAGCCTTTACGGCTTCAGGTACCTAATCACCGGGTCACATTAATAGGTAAAGATGGCCCTAGTGGCCTAATATGTGCTATATGATATATTATGCTGGAGGCCCTTATGTGGGTTATGTGTTTTTTTTTTGTCAGAGACTCTTGCATGAGTTATGTGATTTGTTTTACCGAAGACCCTCACATGGGTCATATGTTTTGGATTTGACGGAGACTTCACATGCTTTATTTACATTGGGGTTGCCCTTCTTGGGCACAGAAACCCTTACATGGGTTATGTGATGTGTTGTGTCAGAGACCCTTACATAAGTTATGTGATGTGATGTGTCAGAGACCCTTGCATGGATTATGTGATGTATTGTGTCGAAGACCCTTACATGAGTTATGTGATGTGTTGTGTCAAAGATCCTTTTATGGTTTATATGCATTATGCTAGGTTGGAGACCTCATATGACTTATGTGATTTACTTTGTCGGAGACCTTATATTGTTTATATGATACACAATGTTGAAGACCCTTATATGGTTATGTGATATGATGTGTAGGAAACCTTATATTGTTATATGATATTTCACGTTAAAGACCCCTAGGTGGGTTATGTGAGATGCTTGTTAGAAACCTTTCATGAATTATTTACACTTAGATATGTTATGTGGTAAGACACTATTGTGAAACACTTGACATGTGGCATATAAATTCCTAAACTATGTAGGAGCAATAAAGATGTATGATGGTTCTTCTATTATGGTACAACTTAATGCTAAAAGAGATAAATGATGTGTTAAATGACAAATGAAAAGTAATAAGTAAATATTGAAACAATGACAATGAAAACTAATAAGTGATATGTGAAGACATGATGAATGATAAGTAATCTATGATGAGTAATAAAAAAGATTGTGAATGATAAGTACTAAGGTAACTATAGATTTGCTGAATATAGAAATAGTTCATATGTCTCATTATACAAATGTGTTGTTATGCTTTCTTATTGCTTAAGAATGATGCATGTTTAGTTTGAAATGATTTGTATATGTATATTTAAATTATGAAAGTGTAGTCTATGCATAAGAAATGAATAGAAATACTCATCGAGATGTACACTAGATATCTTCACTATGGATGGACTATGAAATGTTTACTATGTGATTATAAATACATATTGAGATGTATATTGCCAATGATAAATATGAGAAGAATGTCATGAGTATATAAAATCATGTATATTTCCATATGTAGCTATTATAAGAATATCATGTAATTACGTGTATTACCATGCCTAATTCTTACATGAACCATTATGATGAATGTATAGATATTGTGATGTTTAGGAGATGATATATGTACACTAGCACATGCATGCATGCTAGAGAATGATATGTGTTTTATATGGAGATGTAATTAATATTTTCATACTAAAAGATTCATGTTTTATCCGTCTGATTTTTGTAGTAGGTTTTGTATACCTACTTACAAGTTGTGGATCTCACCCATCCATACCATTTTTTATTATAGGAGAGGTTTAGGGCATATGTGCCTTTTGGAGTACCTTGAGGTTTAAGAGGAGGCATACAACTGATGCTTTTCCTTCTAGTTGTTTCAGTCCAATTTAGACTCGTACCTTGATAGTTTACTTATATGTTTTAGTGTATTTCCGCTGCACCCTTAAGACCGTGGTTAGATGTGACAGTTTATGATTCCGCTACTTCAGTTGTTTTAAGGTTAAAGTTAAGTATTCCATAAGGATCACAGGTCTAGGTTAAAAGGTTTAAATTTATAGTCAATTTTGTATGAATCCGGTTTAGTAGCGGCCCGGTTTCACACCAAAATAAGGTGATAAAATTTTGGAACATATGTCACAAAGACTTCATAGGGGGTCGGGGGGAAAAACATACCTCTTGGATACTCAATGGAACCCTGAGCCGAGGGCTTCCCTGCACCACCTCTCAATGAGCTAGTCACGGCTCAAACAAGGGGATCAACGCAAAGGACCCAAGATTATATGGGTCATCTCTATGAGCCAATCAAACTAATTAGGCTCGAAGGGTTCAAGGTACACGAGAACCCTACATTCGAGCTAATGGATGCATCTCGATACGAGCCATCGGCACCTCAAAACAAATGACCCAACCAACATAATGGTAAAAGTGGCTATTTTGACCAAAATACCCAACAAAGGTACAGAGCCAATATATGTGTCTATAATATGAATGGATATAGGCATGCATGGCCAGGACCTCCTCTTAATATAAGGAAAGCTCCTCCAAGTTGGTTTACCCATTCCATGGGCTAAATGACCTAGGATACGGGTATACAAAATATAATCCTTAGCTTAACAGGAGGACAGAACCATAAAACTATGGAGGCAATCTTTTCCTGGATGCCAACGAGTATGGTGGTATGGGTGTAGGACCTAATACGCAACCCCCGTCATTTTAGGGAGCATATCAGCCCCAGGGGCGGCCACATGGCATAACATCACAAGGATATGCCTAGAATGCCCGAGAACAGGCGATTGGTGTTCTCGAGGAACTATATGGGCCCGGTCTTAAACGTACTATGTGACCTACCTATAGGAAGCCTTACCTTGAACAAATAGATAAGGACTACAAGTTCCCTTGAGAGTACAAGATACTTGACTTCGCCACCTTCTCAGGAGAAGATAGTAAGATGGCTATGGAGAACATTAGCTGTTTCACCACTCAATGTGGAGAATTTTTAAATCAAGGATACTATAGACTTAGGTTGTTCCCCAATTCGTTGATGAGACAAACTTTTACATGGTATATGAATCTGCCACTTAACTCGATTCAAAGTTGGGAGGAAATGGATGACAAATTTCAATCCCATTTTTCTTGAGTGGACCTAGGAGTATCAATGGCCGAATTGGCCAGATTGAAATAAGAAGCAAAAGAAATGGTTGAATAATTTATCATGCAATTCAAACGGGATAAATCAAGGTGCCTCAGTGGTTTACCCGAGGTCGAGTTCATAAAATTGGCCCAAGATGGTCTCAACTTCGAACTGAGAAAGAAATTCGAGGGAATGACATTCTTCGACTTGTTTGAATTGTCAAAAAGGACTACTCGATATGAGAGCATCCTTAGGGAAAAGAACTAATGGCGTAATGCGTCGTATGAGACCTACTACCAAGACCCAAACTACGAGGTCGATTTAGTAGAGTTTATAGGAAATAGACCCTTTACATGTGATGCTTTGACTAGGAAATACTCAAGCCAAGGAGTTGAATAGGGCAACAGCTGCATTAAAAAGCTATTCCTTCAATTTAAACAAGGTAGATCAAATATTCAATTTGCTACTCGAGGCTAAGCAAATCAAATTGGTTGGGAAACATAAACTCCCAAACCATGATGAATTGTGAGGGCAAAATTATTGTAAATGGCATAATTCCTTTACTCACTCGACCAACAAATGTGTAGTGTTTAGAAATATCGTTCAAGAATGAATCAACAAAAAGTTACTTCGGCTCCTGAACAAGACTGAGGCTATAGAGGTGGATATGAACTCCTTTCCCAAGTTGGTGGATATCGATATGATCACTGTAAATTGGGCCTCGAACAATTGAGAGTTGAATGTGGAAACACATAGAGATATGTCACTTATAAGTGTGGTTACTCCTACAAGAAACCATTTGGACGCTTGAGGCTCTTCATCAAAGACCCCAGCACTAAAGGAGGTCTTAGGGATGGTTGAAAATGGAAAAGCGAAGGTCGATTCTTCTGAGACCATAACATGGGAGCCGAAGGTCAATGAGAATGAAGAAAAATGTGATGTTGATGATGACGATTTCTATTTATGTGAAAGATGCGGCCAGATTATGACTTAATTTATGGCAGTGGCATAAAAAATAGAACCAGGAATTCCCAATCAATGGGATCCTCTAAGAGAAAAAGAAAGTCCCATCGGTAAATGACAAGGGCAACAACCCTACGTAATAATGATTAGAGACCAAACAAATGGGCAAGAGAGAGGGGGTAATACAACAAACCATGGATGAGAAGAGAACCACTGAGCGAAGAACACTGGTACCCAAAAAGATCAAACCACCTCAGGTGAACCATGAGAGATGGGTGAGACTAATTTTACCAATTCAAAAGCCACACATCTAGAGCATGACAACATACAAGTACAGGTATAACCCAGAGTTCCTGTTGATGACTATAACTCAAAAAAGAAGATGGCTTAGATAGCAAGCCAGGGCAAGGCAAAGTGATCAAGCCTCAAATGTTAACCAAGTGGTAAGGTCTCCCCGAGCAAATAATGGTCACAAGGAACTTGGCAATTGTATTGTGGTTAGCTAGGTCAAGGTATCATTAGAAAACAAATCGAGCAAGAAAGAACATAAAAAGCTCGAGAGAGGATGTTATCCTATCCTCAATGACAATGATAGCCAGGAGCTACAAACTGTCAAAGTGATTATCGATCGAAAACCTTAAAAGCCTAAGAAGGCTAACCAAGGAAATCCGCAAGAGACACCACCAACGGCCCAAGAAGAAGTAAAGAAAGTTCAACCACAAGAATGCTTATCTTAGGCAGATGTGGCAGACATCCCTTCCAGTGAGGACAATTTTGGTGACTTTTACTGTGAGGGACTGCTTATAAATTCTTTTACACCCTCAGAATCTATTACAAACGACCTCCCAAGTGACACCGAAAATACTACCATACTTATCTTTAGCGATTACTAGAAAAAAAATAGTCAACTGCAACATGATCCTCACTTTGCCTATTGAGTTTAGAGCTCGACTGAATCAGATTTTCGAAGCTAAAAAGGAACTATGGGAAATCATTGTTGAAAAGCCTGCCACTGTCGAGCTTGAGGATGAGAATTCTAAGCAAGTCGAACCATGGGCAGTAAAAGATGAAACTCCAAGTAAACTTGCTTTCAATAAACCTTCCAAAGGCATGACCCAACATCTGAAGCCATTGTACATAAAATTACATATAGAAGATCAGCCTCTAAGTAGGGTCTTGGTTGGCAATGGAGCAACAGTGAATAAACTGCTAGTCTCTATGATGAGGAAGCTATCAAAGACTGATAACAACTTAGTACCAACAGACATTTTCGTTTGTGGATTTTCTGGTAAGGCCATTAGGACGAGAGGAGTACTTCCCCTAGAAGTAAAGATAGGAAGTAGGACCTAAATAACTGTTTTCTTTGTGGTCGACACCTCCTCGAATTATAACGCATTGTTGGAAGGGACTAGATACACTTGAATTGGTGTGTTCCTTCATCTTTGCACAAATTACTGTTATTTTGGAATGACAATGACTTAGTTGAAGTAGTAGTGTATACAAATGAAAGACCATTTTTGGCTTCAACAAACAATGTCGAGGCTCAGCTATATGATGACAACATCAAAACAATCAAGCTCGTGGGATACAATAGAGAATAAAAACCTATAGAAGTCACTATTCATAAGACTCAAGAAGATTCTTCCTCTATAAAAGAAGAATTCAAAGAGTTGTGTAGAGAGCTAGCCAAGCCTAGCCTATTCGAAGGGCTAGAGAAGTTAGGCCCTTATGATGAAAAGGAAGCTAATGATTGACTCGACTAGAGTAGGAGAAAAGACCATCCAAATGGCCATGAAAAGGCTATTGGGATATCTAACAAAAAGAAAAATTGAGATGTACCTTGTTGAGTGCATCACGTCCAAAAGCCCCTATAAGCTTGAGGCCATAGGAGTAAAGGAGCAGAGTACAACCCCAACTAAGTTGGATGATTTGAGGGCTAAAGTCTAGGATGACCTAAAAGAAGTAAATTTGGGTTCAACAGAAAACCCACAGATTACATATGTCAGTGCAAGGCTCGAACCATTGGAGTTCGAGAGGATGAAGATGGTCCTCAGACAATACAAGGATTGTTTCGCTTGGGAATACTCGGAGATGCCTAGTTTGAAAAAAAATTGGTCAAGCATCGACTACCGATAAAGGAAGGATACGTACCCTTCTAGCAACCACCTCGACGAATGACCAATGAAGTTGTATTAAAGGTCAAAAAGGAGATAGAGAAGCTACTCGACACTGGCTTCATTCGTTTTGCTAGGTATGTTCAATGGTTATAGAATATAGTACCAGTGGTGAAGAAGAATGACAAATTGAGAATCTGTATAGATTTTAGGAATCTCAATGTAGCAACTCCAAAAGATGAATACCCCCAATGCCCATAACTGACTTGTTGGTCGACAGGGCAGCTGGGCATAAAATATTGTCCTTTATTGATGAATACTCGGGCTATGGGTAGTCATGCCTTTTGGCTTGAAAAAGGTTGGAGCCACCTACCAACGAGAAATGAATTACTTATTCCATGATATGATAGGGAAATTCATAGAGGTATACATTGATGACATTGTCATGAAATTCCAAAGCTTCGACAATCATTTACACTGCTTGGAAAAAGGATTATTCAGAATGAGGAAACATCAACTAAATATGAACCCTTTAAAATGTGTCTTTGACGTAAACGCAAGTAACTTTTTTGGTTTCTTGATGCACAACTGGAGAATTGAGATAAACCAAAACAATGCCAAGGAAATCATTCAAGCTAAGCCACCTTCTACAAAGAAGAAGTTTCAAAGGTTACTTAAACAAATCAATTTTCTAAGACGTTTCATCTCGAATGTGGTAGGGAAAATGAGAGTATTGTCACCTCTACCTTGGATGAAAGGGAACAAATAATTTCAATGGAAAGAAGATCACCAACAAGCCTTCCAAGCAGTTAAGGAGTACTTGTCAAGGCTGCCTATATTGACGTCGCATAGAAGAGACAAACCCTTGGAATTGTATATCTCAACTACTAAGGACTTGGTTGCAAGTTGGTTAGCCCAAGACAATAAGGACGACCATGAATAGTTAGTATTTTATTTAAGTCAAGTTTTGTAGCAAGCAGAATGTAACTATCCCATGATAGAGAAAGTGTGTCTAACTCTGTATTTCTCATCAGTAAAGTTAAGACATTATCTTTTAGCACATGTTGTGTGTCATAGCTCAAACTAATGTGATTAAATATATGTTGTCACAACCCATAGTGAAAGGCCGGATAGGGAAGTGGAGTCTACCATTCATCGAATTTCATCTCATTTATGTCCCACAAAAAGCCATTAAGGGTCAGGTCTTCGCAAATTTCTTGGCTGATCACCTATGTCGGTCAATCCAGATAGAGATCGAAGGTGATTATATCAACCTCACCCCATGGCAACTGTACCTCAATGGATCCAGGACTAACCATGTATCTAGAGTAGGAGTAGTTATCCAATCTTTAAAAGGGACAATTACCGAATCCAGCTTCAAACTTGCTAGTAAATTTACCAACAACCAAGCTGAATATATAATTTGAGGGCTTGAGGTCCTAAAAGACTTGGGGAAAAGGTTCCTTAAAGTCTGTGGGGATTTACAGCTGGTGATAAACCAAACTATTGGTAATTATAAATGCATTATTCCAACCTTGATTCCATACAAGGATAGGGTTGAAGATATGTTAAAAATGTTCAACAAAGTCACGATGAAGTGTGTACCTCAAGACTTAAACCAAAGGGCAAACTTGATGGCACAGGTGGCCTCAAGATACCAAAAAATCCATAGTACTAATGGAAGTATACGCCCCTTTGGCAGTTTAAATTTTGGAGGTACAACCTCAGTATTAAGTGAAGCCTCAAGGGTCGATGTCTTTCTTTTAGATATCGAAAATGAGAAAAATGACTAGAGAGAACCAATCACTCAATACTTACAAAACTCCAGTAAGAAGGTAACTAGCTCCCTTAAGCTCAAATCTAGGGGATATAGTTTGCCATGGAACCCCTGGAACTCTTCAAATGAGGGGCTGACGGATTATTACTCAAGTGCCTTGATGCTGAGGAAGCTAAGCTCACCATGGTAGAGGTTTACGAAGGGATATGTGGTACCCATCAATCAGGTATAAAGATGAGATGGTTGATCTGCCGATATGGCTATTATTGGCTAACTTTCTTACGAGACTATATCCGTTAAGCCTAAGGATGTGAGGCTTGTCAAAGGCATGGGTTGATACATTAGGCCCTTGCAACTAGCCTACACTCTATCATAAAGCCATGGCCTTTTAGAGGATGGGCTATAGATATTATTGGAAAGGTTAGGCCGACTTTGACTAGAAGAAATTGCTTTATCTTAGTGGCTATAGACTATTTTATGAAATGTGTGGAATGTAAACCATATCGAAATATTACAGAAAGGGATGCAATCCATTTTGTAAAGAAAATGATAATACATTGATATGGAATCCCACAATCTATTACAGTTGATCAAGGATTAATATTTAATGGAGCTCGAATGCAATAATTTTCTTGAGATTATGGGTTTAAGATCCTGAACTCAACACCTTATCATTCCCAAGTGAATGGACAAGTTGAAGCGACTAACAAGATTATCAAGAACAATTTGCATAAGATGATTGATAGTAATGTTTAAAACTAGGATGAAGAATTATTTGACGCAATGTGGGCCCACACTATATGCGTTGGTTTATAAACATGACATCGTCTTACCTTTAGAGGTCACAATACAACCAATGAGGGTAACAAGGCGAAAACGATCTGAGTCATGCTGAGTATAAGGAGGCCATGATGTTTGAATTAGATGATCTCGATGAAACAAGGGTTAAAGATCTTGATACCATCATGCTACAAAATTGAAAGGTGGCCAAAGCATACAACAAAAAAGTAAAGGCTAAAACATTCTATGAAGGGGAACTAGTATGGAAAGTCATTTTACCCCAAGGGACTAAGGACCCTCAACTAGGAAAGTGGTCTCCTACATGGAAAGACCCATTCTTAGTGAGTGAAGTGTTGGATGTGAACGCATATAGGTTGATTCATATTGAAGGATTAGAACATGTATGAAGCATAAATGGAAAATATCTAAAAAAATATAAGCCCACAATGTGGGAACATCAGTTGATCAACAAAAAGTACTGATTAGATATCGTCTAACATAAGACCATTACAAGAGAATGATAAGGCTCCTAAAGAACTTGAGAAAATGCTGAGAGTAACATGGACCACCACACTTCGATAACCTGATTGTAGTCCCTCAAATCAGCCTCACAGGTTGATAAATCTACCTCTAATCGAGGTAGCTCCTCAGAGTGAGATAAGTCTTGCTCCATCGCCTCTTCAAGAGTTGATCCTGAAGCTAACAACTTCTCCCTCAGAATGTTCAAGTGGGCTTCAACCTTTTCGATCTCAGTCATCTGGGAGTTTATACTCTCTACCAGCGAGTTGACATGGTCAATAATAGAGGACTGTTGCAAGAGGATGGTCTTAATTTGGGACCGTTTCTCTTTCTTGAGCTTCTTTGTTTTGCCTTTGGCGAAGCTGTGCGCTAGTTTCACGGTACAAGGACAAGGCCAAACGAAGGCTAGCTCGTTGGTTCACAGACAAGTAGCCATAATCCTGGAGTAACATCTGCCCGGGGTCAATAAAGGATGAGCTAGCTGAATGATCGAGTAATACGGTTGAAGACCCAACCATGAGGTAAGTTCGAAATGCCGCCAAAGCCTAGTGGAGTTGATTTGACAAAGAGGGCCTGGGTGATGACGACGGTGTGGACTTTATGCTCCCAATAGCTGTCAAAGTAAAATCTTTGGCCCGGGATAGTAACTGGGATAAATGGCCAGGATGAACTTTTCCAGATGAGGGCCGTGATGGTAAAGGCGTATAGACCTTAACATGGGACTCGGGAGCCTTGAACACAAGTCCCCTCTAAGGCTGCTCAATGCTAATGACGTCAGAACTCTTCGATGATGCCGCAGCTTCCCTAACATTTAAAGGTTGGTGGCTTGCAGGGGATGAATGCTCACCTAGTCGAACATTAATCTCCATGGCCTCTATCGAGGATCCTCCAGACTGAAGCATACCACCATCGAAATCTTAGCCTTTAACACATTCCTTAAGACCTCTATCCCTTAAGGACTCCTCTTCACCTTCTTTCTTTTTCTTCTCGATGTCTTTCAGTTTTTGCCCTTCTTCCTCGTTCGATGTCTTTCTTCCTCCTCTCTTTGTTTGTTCTTTGCGATCTCTTTCTGTGCTTTCTCTATTTTTTTTCTCTCTTCTTCACCTTTTCTCTTTTCTGCCTCTTGCATCTTCTTTCTCTTTCTCGGTTCCTCTTCCTTCTCCCTTTCTTCTTCTATTCTCCGCTTAATCTCTTCTTCTTCCTTTTTCCTCTTTTCTTGCTATTTCTTCTTCTTTTCTTTTTCTTCTCACACACTGATCTTCTCTCTCCCTTACCTCCTTCTTGCACCTCTTGGCTATCTTCCTCTCGTCTTTCAATCATTGCCTTTCTTCCTCAGCTTTCTTCCATGTTAAGTCCCAGTTTTGAGCCATTTCTTCCTCAAAGGATTTTGCCTATTTTTTCCTCTTAAAACATACCAATTCATCTTATGTACTTGATTTCTTCCCCAGAGCCTCGAGTTTGAGTTTCTTCTTTTTTGTTGTCTGCTCATATTCTTCAAGTTCTTGGTGCAGTATGTCTTCTTTGGATAAGGTAACTATCCCCTTTCTCTTTTTCTTGGTTAGGTCAGCTCCTGTGTCAATAATCTCTAACTCATCGGGTTCCTCTTTCAAGGCCTTGAGACTCGCTTTATGTTAATCAACCAGTTCCTTCATCGAGCCTAACCACTTTGACTTCCGTTGACCCTCAACCGGTCGGTCACTTGCGAGAAGAGCTAGGAGGAAAGGCATAACATGAACTGGAGCCACTATGGTGCCAAAATTCAGTTAACTATAGCGAATAAGATATAAAAAAAGTAACACAAATGAATTTGAAGGGCTACCTGCTATTGGATGCACCTCATATGGAGGGCTTAACCGATTGATGATCTAGTTCATGAACTCCTTCATAGAAGCTATAAAAGCAGACCACCAAGTGTTGAATAAAACTATCGATTGAGGAGTACCATCAAAAGAAGGAACAATGAGGTTTGTCAGGCTCTTCGCATTCTCGTTCGTTTGCTGAAGGAACATTAACTTTGAACCGGTTGTCCAGATCTCCCAAGGTGAGTTCAAGGTAAAGATTGGAGGAGTTGGTATAACCTAAACAAGCCCAAACTGTTGAGTGCACATATTGGGACAATAGGCCTCAACAATGTTGGGTTTATGGAAAACAGGTAAATCCCTATAATGAAGGCAGGACAACCAAGTTCTCAGAGCCTGTGTTTGACGCTGTGTAGGGTGTGGCTGCTAGGCAAGCTATTCAGTAGAACCAAAATATTTATCTCTAAAGGGCAAAAACTAAATATTAGAATGAACTTGCTGCATTAAGTATGACAATGATGCAGTGAGCGAAACTAGGAAAGGAAGACTTAGGATACCTGGCCTCGAACTAGTAATGTGTATAGCAAAAAGGAATTGGGTGGTGTTGTTCTGTTGCAAAAATCCTCCGTCTAGAGGCATAACCAAACATGTCATTTTGATAGGCAGAACCAGAGATCTGTATGGGTTAACCCGGTGACGAGATAAAATTTTTATTGACGACTAACAATTTGTGAAGTCAATGTTACTGAATTCTGACCTATCTTTTTTATGCTGAACTATAATTTGTAAGTCCATTGAATTTTGATCCATTAAGATTTAATTAACCACTTTATTTATTTGGTGACATGAAAATATGTTAGTGGTTTTTAACTTTAATTGAAGGTTTTTTTTTCTCTCTCTCTAAAAAAAAAAGAAAAGACTTTATTTTTTAGTATAATATTCTATCCTTTCCTCACCACTTAGATAAATCCTATTACTTCTCCTAAAATGTTCATTCACTCTAATTTTTCTTTTTATCCTTCGGTGTTCTGAATTTGTGTCGTTTTTTATCATTCTATTTTTTATAATTCAGCTTTTCCACCTAACATATATCATTGCTCATCCGTGCTTAGCAAGGATTCATTTGCTAGTATTACGTTACAATTAAAGAAACGAAGCAAATGCCCGAGTGGGACCCACCGAAAAAAGTTTCAAGCAAATGCCCTCCGCTCTTGGTAGGGTGGTTGCAGCATTCACTGTGTGCCCGCCGCCTGTGTCAAGTGGGACCCACCAAAAAAAGATTCGTGTGACAGCAATGATGGCAACAGCCAAATAGAACAAAACAAAATATATATCACCCCCCAAAACAACACATTTCTGTTTATAATTCACCATATACACTACAGAGGCATTTTTAGCACAGAACATTTGCTTCGTAATTATAATGTGTTTGTATGTATGTGTATGTCTTTGCATTCCACTGTTTGCCAATGATATGTAATTGGAGCTTCAACCAATTTAAAATACATACATACATACATACATACATACATATATATATTTTTTGTTTTGTTAAAAAGATATACACTTTACTATATCCAGTCCCTGCGAGCGTATCTAATCGTATGCCGTCTCAACCACAACTGATACAATACCGTATAGAAAGCATCGTACTGCTGCGGAGGCGAGTTCCACACAAAATGCTGACTCGCTTCCTTTCCCAAGTCTTTCATTCCCCGGTAACGATCTCCGGTCAAGCGACTCAAGGCACGCTTCATCTCCGTCACCCCTTCCTCCATTCCCACAAACACCGCCATCTCCGACCATCTAAACACGTCCATGAATGGCAGATCAAGGATCGGACGGTCAGAAATCACCACTGGCACGCACCCGAACCTCAACGCCTCTCCGATACCCGAAACATCTTCCCCATAGAAGAACAAGCAGAACCTACTGCTCCAAAGTCTCTCTGCGCTATGATCGGACGGTTCGGATTCAATCAAGAACTCCGGATCACCACGCAATTCAGTCAAGAACGTCGATTTGGCATCGATTCCCTCAACTCCCTTGCCGTTGTTGAAGTAATACCCGATAAATCTTGCAGTCTTGTTCATCGTTTCTTGAGGATGTAGCTCAAGGAGGGGACGGTTTAGGGGAGGAAGAGTTACGTCCTTGTGAGGAATAAACCTACCTTCGATCGCCGGAAAACACGAGATCTGTACCGAGTTCTTCTTCAACTCCACGAGGTTCCTGTCCGATTCGATGCCGATTCCGGCGCAGGCGACGTAGAAATGGTCGGCCCCGAGTGTACGGTTCCAGAAAGGGAGATCCGTTCTCAGATCTCTGATCAAACGAGAAATCTGTCTCGTATTCTGGGAGAGACCGACAGTAGGAAAAGAGAGGTAGTAGAGATGAGCTTCGTCGCCGTTCGTCGTTAGGAAGGGGCTTTTGAGGAGACAGTCTTGGAAGAGCGATTCGACCGGAGTGATGAAGGTCTGGGATTTCTCTCGCTTGTAGACGAAGATCTTGAAGCTCTCGACCATTTTCTGGTAATCTGGGAAGAACTTCAATGGCGATAGGTAAGGAGAGGTGGAGATGGCGAAGGGTTTCGCTTGAACTACAAGTACTACTACACAGAAGAAGTAGAAGAGAGAAAAGCACATGATCAAAGAAGAAACCACATCCCTGGATTGGAGAAGCGTTGCCATGGATGGAACCCTAATCCAAAACTCTAGACAATTTCCAGCAGATGCAAACGAGAAGAAAGTATGGAAAACGTTCTCAGCTGGCTAGAAGCCGCAACATTCTTTACCGAAATACCCTTCTTTTTTTTAATGTGAGTGAGAGTATGGACGAGGTTGTGATGGTAAGTAACTTCACTGATAATTTGATGAGTTAGTATCTGTCGTTGTTAGTCCACGTCTGCTCCAACATCTCATTTAAGCAAATTTAAGGCGGTTTGCGGTTATTGAGAAGAGCAATTCAATCTTGCTTGTTCAAATATGAGACATGAGAAGGGGCTGAAAAACCCACAAGCACATTTCTCCAAAATTGATTAACAAAAGAAGACATCCTTCTTGCTTCAATTAATTCAATCCTAAACTTGCAAATTAAATTAATAGTTTTTTTTGTTGGATAAATGATAATTAATAGTTGTTAATTTTTTTATATAAAAAAAGTTGTTTATTTTATAAAAGGTCAATTCGGTTAATATACTAACTTTTCTTTTCAAAATTGGTTTACATGAGCCAAACCTAGTACAATTAGGTCATCTTAGGTTAAACTCATCATTTATTATATTTTCTATTTTTTTTAAAGAAAATTTCAAAATTTTCTAGATTTTTTTTTTTTTTTGAAATTTCATGATTGGAATAAGGGGACATCATCGCGGCCACACAGATAGGTTGGTGCATGGGTACATGGCTAATAGGTGGGTTGGCGTGCTCAGGGACATAGGGGGACACCTATCTCAGCTACTAGATGGATTGGCATGCAGGGACACATGGAGACACTAGTCAGACCCACAGCAGGCTGTTGCGCTCGGGGACATGGGATTGCAAGACACAGGAGGGGCACATAGTCGTGCTAGTAGGCGTATGCCCCTCGCCTTGCGCCTAGCGCCATGTGGCCTGGGCTCTGTGGGGCGTGTGGGGTGCGCGGGTAGCCACATGGCCAATTTCCCCCTTATGTGTTTGATAGGTTTTTGATCCATCAAATAGACTCATTTTGAGCCTAAATTTTGTGGGAATCCTTTTAATAGAAGAATTGAATTATCCAAAAAATTTCAAACTCTATAGAGTCCTCTAAACCTTATTTTTTGAATCGCACATCAATTGTTTGACAAAATGCCAAAGTGAAGAATCCAACTCTAAATGGAGTCCAAAATTTTTCAAAATTTACATATGATATTTATTGGTATTAAGAAGCATAATTATATAAAAAAAATATCAAATAATTAATTTGGAACAAAAAATTGAATACCTTATTGTAATTGCAACATGATGTTTCCTAGTCAAACTATGAGTTGGAATCTAATTAGCCTCTAAACTTTTCCAAATCTCATTTAAGACAATTATGGGCTATAAACATAATCCACAACAATCCTAAAACTTTTCAAGTCGGATTTGAGAGTTATATTTCATGTTGGAATCACACACAAAGGATAATCATCTAAATCCATGTCTAACTTGGATTACTTTGTAGGGTTGCTAGGATAAACATGACCTATCATCTTGGAAGTGCTCAAAATTTATGTAAATTTATCATAAACACATAGAAACATCAATGCAAATTAATAAGAATCAACCAAACATGAAGACAAAACAAATTTATTCTCTCGGGTCATTTCTAGATCGCATCGGACAGCTCCAAATCTCCTTCTTCTCATTTTTTGTGTTGTATTCTAATTTTCTCTATGTTTTCAGAACTTAAAACTATTATAAATTTATTCTAAAACATTATATACTGAAAAAGAAACCTCAAGAAACCAATCCGTCATCCCAGATTACTTGAAATGAGTACATATCATATAAAAGAAAGATAAAGAACAAAAAGAAGAAGTATATTACAACCATTCAATCATCAAATATGATATTTTATGAAAGAAAACTATTCTAATCATTCATATGCATCTAATAGAACAAATAGTATGTTAATCCGATTTAAATTGAGCCCATAATTGTTGTTTTAATCAAACCTGCCCTAAATTCTCTCTGACCAATTTTTTTCTTTAAATTTTGAGATAAACAACCATTAAAACAAGATTTTCAGAATTTGAACTTTTGTAATAATGGTTTTTATCATATATTTAAAGAGTATAGAAAATAAAAATAACAAAAATCAAACCCTATATTTCATATGGGAGGCTCTGATACCAATTGTTGTTTTGATTCTTTAAAAAACTTTAACTTTTGATTAATTTTCATAA
>JAOXJP010000495.1:0-18388 GCA_025762735.1 Platanus orientalis
GAGACAGCCCATGCCCACCCCTAATCAACATCTAATTGATGCTTCATCTTGCTTTTCTTATCATTTTTTTTTCATTCTACCCAATTTCGTTGTCTTAGTTCTCTGCATCATGTCCCTACATTACTCCCACTGATGTAATTGAGTTTTTCAAAACACTTCTCAATTTGATTTTGATGAAAGGCTAGATGAGCATGTATTGAATATCAGTCTTTTAATTAAAGTGCCTCTGATTAGTGTTCTTAATATGGTACAATCCTTTTTGCACATTCATCAACAACCTAAGAAGACAAACTGCTACACTAGTTGAAAGTATTAGAAGCAGTTTATTGCTTTCATCCCAAAAGACATTGTCAAAAGATTCATGCTAAATCACAGCCATTGATCAGTTTATCAAGGCCTTCTCTGTTGATTTGCTACGGGTTGATAGAGACAAAAAATAATCAAAGCAATAGGGAGAGTGGACATCCTACTCATTGCCATGCTTCATCCTTTCAAGAAAAGCTTCTTTATGTCATGTTATTGCTAATGCAATACTTCATTTTCCTTTGGCTTTTATGAAAATGAAGGGGTTAGTTCGCATGTGATGCATGAAGAATTCAAACCCAACAAACTTAGTCCATTGAGGCTCATTTCATGACCCACATAGATCTTTTGTCAACCCATTAGTGGTTTGGTACGCCCATTGTGACTAGGACCCATTAAGGCCCATTATATGACAATTAAGGACTTGATCCAAAGAGGCCTAGTACCTTTAATCCAAAGCGAATCAACACATCAGGTCCAAAGAGACCTATTCATTCTCTTTCATCCATATTCCCCCTCCCCCCAAAAAAAAATCATCTTGTGGCTCATTCTCATGAAGGTGTCATCAAGAAGTTCAATATCATCAACTTGTGTGTCAACACCATTAGACATCAGCATTAGTACGAATAACATCAGATCATGTGGCATTGGGATGAGTATCATTAGATCAAGTTGCAATGGCAGTAATTTTTTCAATGTGGCATTGACATGACTATCATTAGATCATATTGCATTGACATGGAGGCATAGACATTTATAATCTTCAAACACATGAAGATTTTTCATTAAAATCCTCATATGTAGACACTGTATTCGTGTCCACACATTACTTATAACTTATTTTCTATATATGAAATAGTTACTAAGGACATGTTGACACTTGTGCTCTAATGAAAAATTGTATCAAATATATCGTGTAAATTGTTTGTTGTTCCTTTCTACCCTTGAAGAAAAAAGATGAATGTCATATTAAAGTCACATACAACCGTGTCATTCTATGTGCATGGTCCTTTTATTATTCGATATGACATTATATCCTCTAATGGAATGTATAAATGTATATACTATCAATAGCACCAATGTAATCAAAAGTGAATATTAGGTAATATAAATTATCAAACTTCATATAATATGTGTCATCTAATAAAATATATGAATCTTATGTTTCAACTAATATGTAGAAGACCCTAAAGTAAAGTCCATGATAACAAAGTAAGAAGACAGAAGATAAGAGAGTGTATTTCTAGTTTAGTGTAACAGAGAAGGGATTCCAGCGACCAGGGAAGAAGGTCATCATTCTGTTATCATTGCTATATCAAGTTTCCATTGTCGAGGAGGATGATGGATTGGAGTATTAAGAAAATAAAGATAAGATTAAGTATGAAGATTTGATTAGGATATATTATGATAAGATTTGATCTAATTAGATTAGGATTATATTTGGTAATATTGTATTTGATTAGTTTCTATACCTATCTATGTAAACTTCTTATTAGAGGTAATATAGACTATGGTCAATCAATTTGAATTCTTATGTTCTGTAAACTTCTTTACAATCTCCCTATGGATGTTAGAAGCTTACCAAATTATTGAATGGAGTCTTAAAATCAAGCTTGGAAGCTATCCATGATCTAGTAAATGCAGCACTGGCTTGGAGTCATTGAATCCCCATTGACCTAGGGTTGTATATAAATTTTTGAGCAAAAGCTAAGTTCGTGACATTGGGCTTATGGATACCAGATTTACAGTAGCCATAGCTCACTTCAACAGGTTCCAAAAGCTAGCTAATTCCTAGTTTCATGGTAGGAGGATTCGCTTGGGAAATTAAACCCATGACCTCAAAATTGCACTGCAAAATACTAACCTTGCATTTGGTTGTCATATGGAATGAAATCATCCAAGGTTTGGCTTTTCATAGTACTTAAGTGCATATGTGCCCCAACAAAAATGAATTATTTACATTCATCACCAAGATATGAAGGCTAACATAAGTCATGAAAAAACGAAGATGACTTCATTCCTAATTTTAGTTAACAAATCAATATGAATCTAAATGAGTTCTTTTTCAACCATTACCTTATGACTTCAAATGCCTTGGAATTTAAAATGAAATGAATTCACTACTGGTGGCAACCAAATACAATCTAACCCAATGAGCTATTAGGCTTGCTTGAGTGGCACATATGTTTCCTTCTGTTGGTCATTGATGGGCACTAAATGACGGGGTCTTACAGCAACTCAACACACAACACGGTCACATGATTCACTTTGGGGTATAGCCTATACCCTAAGCCAACCCCCTTTGTCCAATGTCCAATGCTGATGTTTCCGCCCGCCCCATTACAAGCTATACTTTCCTTTAAATAAGAGTACAAATCGAAAACTGTCATACATCAGCATAGGGAGCTACTCCCATATTGTATTTGCCCCCAAAAAACAAATCCTCTGCTACAAGCTTAAATAACATTAAACAGAAACTGTCTTCAATGAGTTTAGCTGAATAGCATAACAAGTCTAAGGTGGCTTGAAAGGAATGATAGGTGGTTAAAAGTGGGCCCACATCTAAATCTACAAGGAAACACTTGTATTTAAACTCCCACCCCATATTAAAATTTCAAATTTTTAGAATAGATGGTGGGCAATTTTTGTTTTTGTTTTTATTTTTTGTAGAAAGAAACTGATGTATTAAACTCCACTGTTTGTACACCTTGGAATTTCTGTGTATAACACTTTGTGTTTCATTGGGGATAATACCAAGTGCTATGTTTAGACTATTATTTTTGAGGTTACTCTTGGCCACCAAGTGGGCCACATTATTCCTACTTCTACATGCATGTTGAATTCTAAAATTATCAAAGTTTTCTAGGAATTCTTTGCACTCAGTTATGCGATTTCTTATTTCATTCAGGGCTTCCTCTTAAGGGTCCTTTAAAGCTTCAATGACTATCTTTGCATTCTCCTTCTACAATGAACTTCTTCGCTCCCATGGCAATAGTTGTCTACAATCCAAATAAGGCCGCCTCGTTCTCTGCTAGAAGTGGTGACCATATACTTCATAGTTTGGATCGTATTGTGAGGCATTCTCCTTTTGAGTTGCGGACAATAATTCCTATGCTCACCTTTTGCGTCATTGTAGAAAATGCTCTATCAAAGTTCATCCTTATGAAGTCGCATTTTGGAGGTATCCATCCATTATCGTCATTTTTTATCATTTCTTGAGTCCTTGCCAAGTCTTTCAGGTCATTTATTAGTCTGCATGCACTAGGCAATAGTAAATGTATGTTCCAAAATTTGTCATTGAAAATAATTTTGTTCTTGTTTTTTCAAATAATTTAACAGTATATGGTGGTGCATTCACATAACCATTTATTATTTTTATTTGTTATTCATTCCATTGTGAACCAATTATTTAGCTAGCTTTCAAAATTATTTTCATTGTGGTTTTGTACTTCTTATTGATAAGGTTGATGCATGACATACTTGTACTACTTTGGGGCATGCAACAAAATTGTATAAGATTGATTATTCATCTTGTTCGTTGCATATCAGGTATATTGGGTCTACATTAATATTTTTCTTTATTAAATTATCCTTTATGGAGAGTGCATTGTTGCATGCTTTCATATGAAATGTTTTATTTTTGTCATGATATCTAATTGCCATAGTTTTTCCTATGAGAATTTCCTATGTTGGTTTTTTGTTATTGTTGTTTTCTATTTCATTTATTTGTTTCAGAGTTCTTTCATTTGTTACATTTGTTTGATTATTGTTTAGATTGTTATTTTCATCTTCGTGATTTATAATTTGTATGTTTCTATTCATATTTTGATTATTAATTCTATTTTGTTGTTGTTCTTCTTTATTGGATACTTCCACAAAATATTCTGATTTAATTGTGTAGTTTCCTTGATAGACATCTATTTCGTTAAAAAAAGGCATCATGTGGTGCCTTTATGTCCGGGAGCACAGGGTGAATACACTTCTAAGTGTAAAAAAATTTCTTCCATAAGCAAAGGGGGCAAATCCTTTTCATTGGGAGGACAGTGTGCCCCCTCACGGAGGAATATGGGCAATATACACTTTTTGTGTGGGCCCACAACCCCTGTGACGAGGCACACCATCATCCTAGTGCACGAAGGAATTTCTCACATTAGTCAAAGACTATCAACTTATGTTGTTCAACAAGTCCCAATTCTTTCAAATCAAAATGGATTTCCTGTCGCTACATTTTTGTAGTGATTTTGGAGCTTGAAGGTCAGGTCAACACATCACCCCAACTCAAGTTAACACTCAAGTTTGTTATTTTGACTTTAACCTTGGATAAACCCAGTTTAAAATATTAGGTTACATGTGGAAAAAGGCATATGCATTGGTAATTGTAGAGAAAGAGAAAAAAACATGAACGTTAACTTGCATTCTTGCTTTCCCACCTTTTCGTATTCTCGTCGGAATGGGTTTCTCGCCGAAAAGGAAAAACCCTTCTTGTCGTCCTTGCCTTCCCGCCTGATGTGCTCTTAGTTTTGATTAATGAGCTATCATGTGGTGCCTTATTGTTTCTTGAATTTGGGCTTATATCTGTTTTCATAATGATTGGACAAGATGTTTCTTTTGGTTATGTGATATACTTTAGGGTGCATAACGAAAATCTATTACCATAACACTTATTCAGGGATCATTAATGATTCTCCATATAATGGTGTGAGAAATTTCTTAATTCACTATTCTTCTAAAATCTTCAAATATAGGTTGTGACCATGCTTTAAAGAAACAAAATATCAACAAGCATGCAAGAGAGTTTTGCCCATCTCTACAGAGCCATCATCGTATCCATGCTAAAAGATGAACCTGTGGATCCACCATGCCGGTTGTCCATATGACAGCTGGCATTATTATCAACATTTGAAATCTCACTCTGGCGACTTGGTTCCGACAACTAGATTTCGGCGGTTTAAGCAGCGTGAAGGACAACAGAAAATGCATTTTGCAAAGCGGTTCAAGGAGCTTGGTGTTGGCAACTTGGTGCCTACTTGATCGCCGCATGTAATATTCTAGTGAGAAATATCTAGTAGAAAAAAATATTTTGGCTATAAAATCTCAGTAAAGGTGAATCGTCTGACAATTTTTGGGATGAAAAATGGGACCTGCTACTTGACACGTTGTCTACATTGTAGTGCTTTGATATCAAGTGCGACACCCCCCCTTGATGAGACACTCAGGAGGGGGAATCAAAAACCACCAAAAAGTGAATTGATTCTACCCCCCGAGTGTCCCGTCAGGGGGCGTGGCGCATACGATTTCATCCCATTGGAGTGGCTTTGTCCTCTTTCTCTACATTTGCCAAGGCACATGCCTTTTTCACACGTAACCTAACCATTTAGCTGGGGTTCATCTAAGGTTAAAGTCAGAAAAACAAACTTGAGTATTAACTTGAGTCAGGACGACGTTTCAACTTGACCTTCACGCTCCAAAATCACTATAGGAACGTAGCGACAGGAAATCTGCTTTGCTTTCAAATGCAAGTCTCATCTTATGAGTTGTGACATTGCAAGGGTACAAATGAATAAAAACATATTGGAAGAAATCAATTTCATTGCATTCAATGTATACATCTCCTCTGGAGTACTAATCCAAATTAGTTCCTAATGGTTCAGTGTGCGGCAGTCAGTGGCGGAGCCAGGAATTTATCTTTGCGGGGGCCAAACTAAAGCATGATAATTAAATATTTTTTTCTTTATATGGTACCAAAAAAATTATAAATACAATTCAAGATGCAATGAAGTATTTTTAGTTCAAAAATTATATACTAAAAAGTGTATCAAATTTAACAAATATGTACCAAGATTAACAAAAAAGATTGGATTTCTTTCACCTATTTATAATAAATTAAGTAAATCTGTATAAAAAAAACAAAAATATTTGCACATTTGCTCCCTATGTAAAAGAAGCACCAAATTCATATGTAAAATTTCAAGAAATGGGAGGTGGTATAGAAGTATGTACGATACCAAAATAGTTATTTACATAAAATGTAAAAAAAGAAATCTTATAGGGTGAAAGGTAATAGAAGAATATCAAAGATATCAAAACCATTAATTACAAAGTATGGAAAATAAAATTAAAAGTTGAGATGTAATATAATAATTTCACAGATATCAAAACTTACATTATATCATATTTTTCATGTTTTTAGTGAACTATAACAGGACCCAACAAAGTACTTGCTAGGCTTATCAAAATGGTGTTTCAGTTTGTTTTTTATTTTTATTTTATGGTTTCGTATATCTATATCTTAAGCACAATAAACAAGCATTTGTCAAGCACATTCCCCTACTTTTTAAAAGGTCAATAATAGGAAGTCTTTCCCTACAGGCTGTCCTGTCCATGAGAAAAATGAAACTTTGGAAGGTATCTTCAGTTTCCATATAGATTTCCATGGGAGAGAGGGGGCATCATTCACTTCCATTTTATGTTTAAAAGATTTTTCTGTGAAGCTCCAGACTTAGTGAGCATCCAACATAGAGAATCCTCCACCTCCATCCTCAAATGAATATGATCCAATGAGTTTGTAAGGGTAACCATTTGATCGATGTCCTAGTCAGTGAGATTTCTTAGGAGAAGAATATTTCAAGTACCGCCTCCCTATTATTGGTCCAGTAATTTGCTAACTTAGCATTCTTGTTGCGGACAATATTTTAAATATGGGGCATCACCAGCATTAGGGGATGGCCCAAATACCATTTATCCTTCGAAAAAAAGGTCTCGCAACCTGAACCCACTTCCACTATGATATAGTCTTTGAAGTTGGACAAAAATTGCATTATCCCTTTCATGAGAACATCGGGTTTAGGTGTGAGTTTCAGGTCTACCAAAGGAGGCGCAAAGGAGATGTGCCTATGACGTAGCTTTAGTAGAATAGTTATTTGCTTTTATGTTGCTTTATGACTTTTGTTGGAGGGGGACACATGTTGGTGAGGGTAGTATAGTATTTAGTATTTATTTGATAGTGTTTTTATTATTAATAGTAGTTTGAGGGTATTTTAATCATGAGAGAAGCAGAGGGAGGTTATTTTGGTCACTTGCTATTTCTTGTACAAAACCCTGGCTGTGCGACTCTATTTATAGAGTCCACGACCAGCCTTGGATGGGATGCAATATTTTTGAAAAAAAAAAAACTCACGTTTTGTAGCTCTTTATTTCTTCTTCTTTCTTCTTCGCTTGTTGTAGGTTGAAGAACCCTAAAACCCTGGAATGGGTCTAGGTCTCCACCTAGTTTAACGCTAGTGGTGGATGTCACTTCCTTCCCCTTGGGTTAAAGGTTTTTCTTCCCCTTTTTCTCTTTTCATCTTTTTATTTATTTTTTTAAATTTACTGTGCTAAAACTGACTTCATTATACGAGAATCATCACCATTACTTTGTTGTTGGGGTTTAAATCAAGCTAACTCTTATTGTAGCTTCTTATTGGTTGGATGACCACATTCAAACAAACAAGGAGGCTCTAAAAATTGTTTTGAACCAAGTTCTCAAAGGATTTATCAGTCCTAGGTGTTAAACAAGGCTGTGAAGCAACTTTGGGAGATCGAACATTACACCTAATCAATAAGGTTTTGATATGGTTTGAGGCACTAGGATCAACCCCACACCTGTACGATCCTAGGGGAAGTGATTGCAAACCCAAAGATTCATTTAACTCCAAGCTCTACCCATCGGAAGTCTTGCCTGGCATGAACATCTGTCTCTAAGTGATTTCACGAGATTGACCTCAGTTCTCTCATTCAAGAGACTTTGCATGTGAGATCTTCCTAGGGTGTTCCCAATCCTTGGGCAACCTTAGTGGGTAGGCCCCACTTCAGAATTTTTTTTTTTGAGGGCTGGCGGCACTATTGTAGGGAGAAGAAAAAAACTTGAAATTTTGGGAATCTTCAAAATATGGCTCCTGGACCTAGAAATTGATCACAACTATTCCAGCATCATCAAAAAGGCCTTTTGTATTAGATTCAGATACTGGTTCTCTTTTCAAATCCCCTAATTTTAGGGACTTTTGGCATATTTAGCATATGGCTTGGAACTGCGTTTTCAACTCCTTAACATAAAGAAACACATAGTACCTTTAGACCTTTCAGACCATCCCTAGGGTTATTCAAACTGCTTCTCTTGATTTTCACTTAAGTTAGGCCCTTTTAGGGAAATTTATCAATCATAATATTTTTTGCCTAGGCTTAACCCCAAATTTCTTCTATTCCTAAAATAACTCAATAAAAGAAACACCATAAATAGGTCTTTAATTGTTTATTATTTTGTAAGCCTAGATTCCTCTATTGCATATGAATCTAATTTAAAGAATTATCTGAATTAGCATGTAACTTGCAAGTGGGAATCTTGTTTATTTTTTCCTTATTACTTTATCAATTTTATTCCTATTTCCTAAGCACATACTCACTATTCTACATGCATGCTACATCACTCTTTCTAATAGCTCATCACATGGACAAAGGTTGGAGTTTTTGATTCCTATGCATTTTCTTAACCATATTTGTTGACGATCATTTGATGTCACAAATTATTTGTCTCTTTTCCGTAACGCCACAACCATTTAGAAAGAAGAGCCCTATTGATGTCTTTTACTTTATATAATCCGAGCTCACCATCTTTTTTCTGTCTACATATATCCTCCCATGCTACTAAATGGAGACCATCTCCTTGATCCCCTATGCCCCAAAGGAAGTCTCTTTGGTACTTTTCTATTTTGTTCGCCATCGAGGTTGGAACCACAAAAAGAGAGGTAATAGGTAGGAAGGCTCACAAGAACAGACTTGATCAAAGTAGCCCTTCTTCCGTTAGATAAATGGGATTCTTTCCACCCCACTAATCTTTTTTTAATTCTCTCCAAGACTTTATTCAATAACTCCTTACTTTTGTATGGGTCCCCCAAAGGAAGACCCAAATACGTGGTAGGAAGAGTAACAGTTTGACAGCCCAACGAAGCAACCAACCCTTCTAAGTTATTCACTTGCCCCGCTGCAAAAAGACAACTTTTGGGAAGATTAACTCACAGGCCTGAAACTGCCTCAAACCACTTGATCACAAATCTTAAGTATCTGATTTGATGTTTTGATTTTTTTGCAAAAAACAAGAGTATTGTTGGCCAATTTAATAGGAATAACTACCAGACCCTCATTGCCTACCTCGAAACCCTCCAACATTCTCCCTTTAAAACCTTTCGAGATAATAGCACCAAATATCTCTGTTACAATGAGGAAGAGAAAGGGTGATAATGGGTCTCCTTGCCTCAGGCCCCGAGAAGCATGGAAATAGTCCACAGGATTCCCTTTAAAAAGGACCGAATAAGAAACAATAGTAACATTTTCTCATCCAATTTCTCAACTTGCGAGCGTATGCTTTTTCTAAGTCTAGTTTGCAAAAAACACCCGACCTCCCCTTCTTCAACATTTCATCTATGCATTGATTTGCTATCATGACCCCATCAACAGTTCGACTACTTGCAATAAACGCAGTTTGATCGTTAGAGATTAAGCCATTAAGGACTTCTTTCATCCTGTGTGCCAACATTTAGCCACAGTTTTGTAAGCATTGCCCACCAAACTTATGGGCTTGAAGTCTTTTATTGCTTCAACACCTTTTTTTGGGGATCAATGAAATGTAAGTTTCATTACTTCCCTTATCATAAAATTTGTCCTGATGAAAGTTCTCCATGGTTCATTATATCCCGTTTTACCACCTCCTGATAGTTTTTGAAGAATGCCATAGAGAAACCATTTGGGCTAGGCGCTTTGTCATTCTCTATACTCCAAATAATCTTTCTAACCTCCTCTTCAAAGGGCCTTTCTAGCCATGCACTTTGCTCTTCGGTAAGGCACTTGAATTCCACACAATCTAATTTCGGTCTCATGATACTCAGGTTAGTATAAAGACCCATGAAGAAATTTGGTCACATGAGCCTTTAATCTATCTTTATCCTCCACTATCTCGTCATCAATGCACAATTAAGAAATAAGATTTATATTTCTTCTTGAGGAGGCTATCCTATGGAAAAACTTAATATTGTTATCTCCCTCTTTTAGCCATTGCACCTTAACTCTTTGTTTCCATTTTATCTCTTCCAAATAAATAACCTTGCTGAGATCTTGCTTCCCCTTATCTTTGAGGGCCAATTCATCTTTGGAAAGATTTCGCATCTCTTTTATGTGATCCCATGTCTAAGCTTTGCCAACAGATTTTCTTTTTTTCCTTTCAACATTGCCAAATACGTATCAATTTTAAGATTTTAGGATATCTCTTAACATTTTTTAGTTTTAACCTCACCTGTTACCTGGTTTGCCTGCAACCTGAAAAGACGTCCATTCCTCCCTAATGAGATCCTTGAAATCTGGGGCCTTAAGCCACATGTTGTCAAACTTAACGACTTATGGATAGAAATAAAGAAAGATGTAGGAAAGGAAAATGAAATATGAAGGTGAATGTGAGATACGCGGACCAGAGTACGCAGCCGAGGTTTGATATCCGTACAAGAGGCCTTTCCGTTCATAAGAATCAGAATGTGGTCAAAAGTAATCCTTGACCTTGTTTCACCCTTGGAAAAAGGAAACAGGGGGTTCCATTCAGGAGATAAAAAAGAAACGATCTAGTTTACTCATGCTTAGTTCATCCCTCATGTTAGACTGCGTGAATTTGGTCCTTGTTATAGGCATTTCCCTCATCCCAGATTCATCAATGAACTTAGAGAATCTTCTCATGTTACGAGTATATCTACTCCTCCAACTCCTTTCTCCATGTTCTCTTCGTTAAAATCACCACCCACACATTAGGGACCATCCCAGGATTCCCTCAATCGATCTAACACTTGGAGAAAAATTGCTGCCCTATATTATCTTCACAAGGACCATATACCCTAATGATCATCCACATCTCTCTATAGTCACGGATCTTGTCACATATAGAGACTGAGAAAGCATCAATTTTGAAGTTTACGACATCCATGACTGCAGCATTCCATGCCAATAAAATGCCTCCCGAAGCCTCTATAGCATAAAGACCCCTTTTACTAGAGAAAAGGGGCAAATTTAACGAAGAAGACTCCTGTCTATCCCTTTCAACTTTGTCTTCTGAAACAAAACAACTTCAACTTTATTGGATTTCACAATTTCTTTAACCAGAGTTCTTTTATTTGGATTTCCCAAACCTTTAATATTCCAGGAAAGAATAAAGATTGACATTTGGATTAGGCAAGAACCCATGGGAGACGAACAACAACTATAGATCACTTGAAGATCTTGCACCTTTACGACCCCTTGGTTGTCTCTTATTCCTATAAGAAATGCTAGACGATAAATTTTTCACTTCTCTTTTAACTTTGCGACTGTTAATTGAAGAACCAGAGGACGACATCTCTCTTTCCAAGGCTGAAAAGAAGTTGATTGCTTGTTGTTCAACACCATGCACCTGAATGTGACTAAGAACCCAAAGAGAAACTTCCGATAGAGGCTTTAAATCATCATACAAATTTATATTAGCAAGGGCTAGATCACCATTGGAGTTTCTTACAGTTTAGACACAATAGATCGATAAGGATGCACATGCCTATGTTCATTGTCCTTTACTTCACAAATCCCTGGTTTCTCCTACTGCTACAACTTCCGACAAAGTTTACGATACTAGGCACAAAAGAATAGACCTTAAAAGCTTCTTTGGGCGGATTCTCCTTTTCTTTTTGATTAGATGAAGATGACTAGACTAGGCTAAGAGCATGAGGCTCGGGATTTAGTTGCTCCATTTTCGGTAGAGATCTTGAAGCTGAAGATTCTGCGGTTGATGCGACAATGCTAGAGTTCTAGCTTTTCTTGATGAGGTTTCCTTAACTTCCTAGGTAACACCCTGTCTCCCCGTATCGTCCTTAGTTGGATTCGTTGGGACTGTTGAAGAGTCCACTGGATAATTCAATGAATCTCTTGGTAAGGATGAGTCCCTAAAGTGGGATTTTACCAAATCCTTTGTCCTAGACAAGTGAAAGAGGCATGGGATTTTCCACAACTACCCTTTTGTCTCTGTTTTGTTTACCAAAATAACCATAGCCGTTCAGGGTAATCTTGGCAAACAAGAATTCACCGATTGTAGCCCGAATAAAGACATATTTTGCTCTCGTAAAAAAGAGCCTGAGCATCCATCGGGTTTTGGAGGGGGTAGAATGGTCATATTGCGGCTTTGAACTTGTTATGCCCTTAAAACCATGTGATGATAATGAAGTCCCTAGGAAGTTATCATTATTACTCTTTGGTACAGGAGCCTCTGTGTCATTTCTTGTTTGAGCCTGGATGTTGATTATTTTAGCGACCAATTCGAAATTTAAATTTGAATCCCATTGATGACGTGATCTAGCAGATGGTTTTGGAAAACCAGAAACCGCTTTCATCAACCTCTCCTTCCTTGGAAACCACTGATGATCTACTGAGTCTTCCTTCGGTCAATGTTCGAAACATTGAGCTTTCCCCATATCCACCAGGTCATCTTCCACCACTACAATCACAGTGTAATTTATATTTCTCCACCATTCAACTTTAGGGTTCTCAGAATACCCCCTAGCTCATAGGGCCTTATCTTTAGATGAGCCCATCTCAGATCTGAATAGGTAGCCAAAGCTGGATCAACATCTTCATATCCACCACAAGCATCACTGATGTCCTTGAATTGCTCCTTGGACCATAAGTGAAGGGGAAGACCACTTATCCTCATTTATTTGGACTTTAATAACGAATTTGGTTCCATGGTACCAAGGACTGGGGACCAACATTGGAAAACTATTTATCCTGGAAAAGTCTTCTGAGAACCATAGACATTCATCCAACATGCTTTGCCTAGGATTCTTTGAAATAACCCCGATTTTCAGCCAAAGGCACAATCTTTGGTAGACGTTTGGTCATTAGAAAGTCATGGATTAGGTTCTCGATCTGTGACCATGATATACCCTCATCAATCCTATCAATATATACGACATACATACATGGGCCACATTCCCAGATTAGTCCTATATGGCTGCTTTACCAACTTACTTTTGCGAACTTCTGTTCTATCTAAAGAAAGGGCTAGGAAATCAAGTGGTTTTGGAATGGAACTCTAAACCAGTCTTGGCTTCTCCTTCTCCAAGAAATGGTTTCGAAGGACATACTCTATTCTAACCCATCCAGTATAGCCTTTGATCCCCTAGAAAAATGATATGATTGCCACGACATAATCTGGGGTTTGTGGATATTTTGAAGAAGCAACCTCGTGCCATGGTTTCAAGTTTCAGTATACGTATTGGTTTCAAAGGTTTCCGAAATGAAACTGTATAATAATACTTTTAAAAGTACTTGGTATTGTGGATACATTTCGGTCGTATTGATACGTTTCGACGATACCAAGTACTTTTTGTATTGAAAATCTTTAATTTTTAAAGGTTTCGGTGGAAACATATTGGTTTTGGTATTAACCAAAGCCTTATTCTCTCCCATTTTTTATTCAATTTTTTATACATCTTGTGACTCCATTTGAATCCATTTGCTTAAAAAAGCAAAGATTTGGACTCGGATCTAAGGATCGAATTTTAAACCCCAATTTTGACAAGAACTTCGGTTAGTCATAAACTATATCTCTTTTTAGTATAGATATTTTATATATATAATGTCTATGCCTGATCTACACTTTCATGGAATCGGGAATTTTTTCAATAAATAATTTTTTATTTTTTATTTTTTGAAAAATTAAGAAAAAAATGTTAAAAAAAATCAAGAAATCAGACCAAGTGAGCTTGAATTAGTCTGATTTTTTTGATATATATAGTGTTTGATGTGGAAATTAGAGCAAGGTGGGGCCCACACTTGGCCTTGGTGGGGTCCACGCATGGAGTGATTTATGGAAGATGCAATGTTATATGGTTTAATAAGGGTCTTATAAGGGGTAACGTTAATTTTATGTGTCCATGTAATAATGCCAATAGTGCCAAGATGTTGGTTTTTTATTTTTTTATTTTTTTAATAGAGTAATCCCATTTTTTATTTTAGTGTAATTACCTTTCTAACGAGACCAAGATTGCGTAAATCTGAAGTGATTTGGGAAAGCTATGACCACATTATTAAGGGGTGTCAAGTAAAAACGAGAATAATGTTTTTTCGTATAAAGTTTTAAGTTTTAGTTGTTTTAATTTTAGGAAAATGAGTTTTTAGTTTTATATTTTAGAAAACTTGGCTAGCAAGTTGAGGATTTTAAGAAGTTTCCAATTTTGGCAATTGTTTAATTGTTTAAGCTCGCAAGCCTATTTAAAGGCAACCCCTCCCCATAATTTTACAGTAAATAAATGAATGAAGAAATTGATGCATAAAGAATTTTCTGGCTTTCCAGCTCTTGACAAGTGTGTTCTTTCTTTGTGAAGTCTAAAAACCAAAAGTGGTTTTCCCCAAAGGTGGATTCCTTGGGTTTATGCAAGTTTTGTGGAGGCTAAGATCCCCTGTTTTGGGTTTGGAGAAGTTTTAGATCAAGTCTTTATCTTTTTTTTCTCTTTTCTTGTTTCTGCTACATCACTTGGAATTTTTTTGATACTCTTGGCCATCATTTTACATCATTTTTGGCATCATTTTTATTGTTCTGCATCATCCTCCCATCATACTTCCCCTATAGGAGCCTAATTCTTAAGTATCCTACATCATTTTGTCTTCTTTACAATTTTTTTAATCCATATTTTAAGGGACATTTCCAACCTTTTAAACCTTGTTTAGATTCCTCTTGGGCTAATAACCTGCATGATTTTTAGGCCCTAGGCCACCTTGTATCAATTGTTATCAAAGCAAAGCGTTCCAACCCAACAATGGCTTATCCCATATATCGTTGGGAAGTACCATTCAACCAACTTATAAGTTTCTACCAATACCAAGAACTTGTAAAGCACAATTCGGAGGAGTCTGTATTAGAAAAATTATATGATGCAGGGGGTGAGCTATACAAATACGATTGGAATGATAGGCATAATTTCATTGATACATAGAAATTCCATATTCCACCAAGCAAATATGAACTACTTCAAAATTTTCTTAAAAAAAGACATCCAAATAAAGACATTTCAAAAGATGTGCCAGATCAAGAAATTAAAGATGATGAGTCCAATTAATTTATGATGGAGCTTCATGCAGAACTACCATTCGAGGCAGAAAAAGGATAAAGAGAAATATAAGACCATAGAAAAAGATAGTTTCGAAGTTACTGATAAGGTTGGTGATGACCTAGACGATGAAAACAACTTTGCTTGTTGACCCATGTGAGGTCATTGCCCCAAAATTTAAAGAAAAGGGAGATAAGAACAATGCCTGGTATTAGCCTGGTATTATACAAAACAAGTTATTCTTTACATCCTAGGGGTTAACTATTCACTTCTCCCATCCAAAGTGTTTTACCAATTGCCGCCACAACAAATTGAGGGACAAAATGTTGTCGATTTCATATGTTGTTGATTTAATAATAATATCTCCATCACCACCAAGTTCGAGATCAAGCAAGAGGAGTTCTTCTTCAATAAGTTTGGCTCTGTTTGATTGCATGGAAGTTGGAGAAGTGAAGTGAAGTAGTGGTGAAATGAAGTGAAGTGAAATATGATTTCTCTCAACTTTCCAAAATGTGTTTGGTTGCCATTGGAAAGTTGAGGGGAAGTTAAGTTTTTTAAAGTTTTCCAAAAGGAAATGCAATAATCCGACCTTTTTTTATGGAAAATTCGAGGTCCATTTTTTGGAAAGTTGGAAAATGGTTAGGAAAACTCATTTTCCATCTCTAGAACTTCCCACACAATCAAACGTGAAGAAAGTTGTACATTTAAGAAAGTTGGTTTACTTTTCCACAAAATTTTCTACTTTCCATGCAATCAAACAAAGCCTTTGTGGTCGAACTTTTTCCCACCAGAGGAGAATGACACGCTGGCATCTAGGAGCATTAAGAAGAAGTTGGATGATCATAAATGATCGAGTGGGGTCCCCCCCTTTTTTTTAGAGAGTGTGGGGTCCACTTGGAGTGATGTTTCTATGTTTTTAGGTTTTTATTTATTTTGAGTTATAATCCTGTAACTTGGTTTTAGTCCAAATTTTCCAAGGTCATTATTTTCCCTTTTAGAAAGGTTTGGTGTCTTTAGGAGGGTTATTCAGTTACCTTTTAAACGGGATCAAGATTGCACAAATCTAAGGTGATTTGGAAAAGTTATTACCAAATAACTGAAGGGATATCAGTAAGTGACGAGAATACTTTTTATTTAAGTTATTTTATTTTAAGGTTTAGAAATAAAGGGGTTGTTATTGATATATCCCTAGCAAAGTCAAGTTGTCTTTAGGATTTATTAGGGTTATATGTTTTAGCAACTAAAAAGTATTTGCTTCTATTTTGGGATATTGTTGTAATTTGTTCTAAAAGGAGTCATACCGTAATGAATTGAATGAAGTTGATTAGTTGAAATAATTGGGTTTTATTATATGGTTGAGGTCAAGCCTCCCTCTTCCTTTTCTTATTAGGTCGACGTCAGGAGTAAATTAATCAACTCTCCCACAACCTTAAGGTGTTAGGAGATACATGAATAAATATACTTCAATACCACCCCTCAAGAGGAACACTATTCTCTCTTGGGAACACTCGGGGAACCAGGTTTAAGTCAACAACGCACACACACGTGCAATACTACGTCGAGGAGAATTCTTTTACTTTCATGGAATTTGAACTTGTGACCTAACTTGACTCTAATACCAAGAGGAAATCTGTGGTTTAGTGATTAAAGTGTTAGGGTTTCAAATAGAAGAAGAAGAAAATTGGTCTACTTCAACATCCACCTCAAGAAGAACATTGTTCTCTCCTGAGAACACTCGGGGAACTAAGTGTGAGTCAACAACACACACAAGTGCAATACTACATCCAGCAGAATACTTTTACTTCCACAAGATTTAAACTCGCAACCTAACTTGACTTTGATACCATGTTAAGAGTAAATTAACCAACTCTCTCAAAACCTTAAGGTGTTAGAAGATACAGGAGTTAATATAATTCAATAGTTGAGGCTGGGACTCCCTAACACCATTTAACTAGGTTGTTTGAATTTTTTATATACTTTTATTGTTCTGATTGTAACTCCATAACATATATTATATGTTATATAAAGATGGGCATTTAAAGGGCAACTACCTAGAATGACCGAAGCAGTTTAAAGGAAAGCAAAAGAACCTGATGTTCACAGTCTCTAAATCAATGTACATAGAAACCAGTCCATAGAAATTATAGATCGACTTTAGATCAACAAGGCATGTTGATGCGAACATTAGAGCAATGTGGGGCCCACACTTGCCCTTGGTGGGGTCCACGCATGGAGCGATTTATGGAAGATGCAATGTTATATGGTTTAATAAAGGTCTTATAGGGGGAGTAAAGTTTATTTTATGTGTCAATGTAATAAGGCCAATAGTGCCAAGATGTTGGTTGTTTTCTTAGAGTAATCCTCTTTTTGATGTTTACCCTACTTTTTCAAAGGTCAAAACTTGTTATTTTGGCTTGATTTTGGTGTAATTAGATAGGATATTTAGTAACATTTCTAACGAGACCAAGATTGCACAAATCCAATTTGGGAAAGTTATGACTAAATTACTAAGGGGGTGTCTGTAAAAATGGGAATAGTGTTTTTTTTATAAAATTTTAAGTTTTAATTGTTTTAATTTTAGGAAAGTTAGTTTTTTTTTTTTTTTTTTAGAAGTAATGAGATCATTTATTGATAATATAAAACAACAAAAAACAAAAACATACATATAAGAGAAATCACCGGGAAGGTGATTTCCAACAAACTAAAAAGAAAAGCAAGAAGACCAAAGTACTCCACTTATGTAACCTTACTCCATAAGTCATTACATTCCTTCTCATCAAAGGACCCACTCACCACCATTCATTCATAAAGTAAGTTAAATATGTAAGTTTTCAGATCATTCAAGCTTATTTCTTTCCACTCAAAAATTCTGCAATTCCTCCCATTCCATAATCCCCAACAAATTGCTCCTGGAAACACTTGCCAAATTTCCTGGTAAAAAC
>JAOXJP010000506.1:0-18387 GCA_025762735.1 Platanus orientalis
AAGATTTTGGAGAGGATAGACATGGGTTAGGGAAGAATGCATTGACAATTGTGACAACATATTGGAATTGCCTTTCTTTCTTTTTTTTGGATATCCGAACCTGGTCCGAAATCCGAATTTTTTAAATGGTTAGGATACGGTATAGTTTTATAATATCTACTAGAATAGGATACGGAAGCAGATACGCTCATATCCGGTTTGTATCTAGTCCATTTATAGCCCTAACGGCAGCGACCCTTTGGCGACGGCCCCCACCCCCTCCCTCTCTCTCTCTCCCTCTTCCTCTTTCTTTCTCTCCCTCTCTCCTACACCCGCTCCTCCTCTCTCTCTCTCCCTCTCCCTCTCCTTCAAATTTTTTTTTTCAGTTTTAGAGTTCTTTTTTTCAAATCGGCGATATGTTCAGCCTTACCAGGCCGAACGCCTTTAGGTCCGTTCGGTGTCAAGAGAGAGAGAGAGAGAGGGAGGAGGGGTGCGGGAGAGAGGGAGAGAGAGAAAGAGGAAGAGAGAGAGAGACGAGGGGTGGGGGCCGTCGCTGGAGGGACCGCTACCATCGCCAGGGGAGGTGGGTTGCCGCCAAAGGGGTGGGGTATGGGATAGAGGGTGGGGTATTTTAGATAGGGGAGGGGTATAAAAGGAAAAACAAAAAAGGGAAAGTGTGCTTACAAAAACATGTGGTGCAAATATAAACTCCCCCTAACAAAAGGCGAAGCGGGTTTATTACTGCGAGAGGAGCTGGGTAACATGTGATCGAAAAAGTGAACTCAGGTTTTTCCCATTTTATTATGTCACGTGTCCCTCAACTCCTGGCACAATAGGATGGTCACACCCTTTTTTACAATGGTTGTGTCTGGTAGTCGTCAAACTTAAATTTCCTCGGGAAAATCATACAGATTTTCATTCCTAACTTAGTAGCCACAATTTGGAAACTCACACATATCCATGATTTTCAATAACCGCCCACTTTTTATCGTATATGAATATTATATTTTCAAGTATTGGGAGAAAGAAAGTTGACCTCTTCAACTATCTGTCCAAAAAGGCAAAAGCAAAAAATCATAGGCTAGAAATAACAATTGTTATCTCCAGCTGACAAAGATGTCCCTCAGTTATTCCTTCTTATGCAATGTCATGTTTCTTCATCCCGAAATCAGTATGTGATCATATTAACCGAAAACAATGTGCTTTTTGGTTGGGACAAAAAATTAGGAAAGACATATCCACTAGGTCAACTGGGACAAATTGCGACGACCAAAGAAAATGGGGCATGAGTTTTTGTGATCTTATTGCATTTTACCTAGTCCTACTTGCTAAGCAAGGGTGGCGAATCATCATGTAACACCCCGTGTTACGCTTCAAGGGCAAAACAATAATTTTGCCTTGTAAGGGTAAAACTTTCATTTCACATATTTTAAACAGGCCATGTAGTGGTTTAGGAACCAAGTGAATTAGAGTACAAACCATGCACCATTCGAAAGGTCATCAAATATACTTTCCAACAAAACAAACAGTAATCAATATGAATTAGAATTGGGGGAGTTACAGCAATTTTAACACGAAAGGGTCAAAAAAATTCCAAAAACTAGGAGTTTGGGGTTCGGGCACCATGCTCGATCAATCAAGGGGGATATCAGATCAATCGTAGGGGTGTCCTGATTGATCAGGAGAGGTTTGGTCGATCAAGGAAGGATAGTCGATTGATTGGACACCTTCTGATAGATTAGGTAGGTAATTTAATGTGTTTTATAACCTAAATTTCAGTCGAGATCACACGTGAGTTGCGTTTTTGTGTGGAAAAACCCTAGGGAACACCCATAAAAGTTCTTTTTGCCTCATTTAGGGTTTGTGTGACCTAAGAGAGAGGGACTTTTGTTGAGAAAGATTAAATTTTGGAAAATACTTGGTAAAAGAGAGATTTTTCTTCTCCACACATTTGGTAAGTTATTAAACCAAGATTTAGCTTATGAATCATGTTGATTACTATTTCATTTCTCTATTATGGATTATAATCTTGGTTTTATTGCTTGATTTTAGAGGATTGAAGAATCTACAAGGAGAATGGTGTTATACAAGAAGAACTCTCACTTAGAAGCAAGGATTGATAAATTGTGAGTGGATATGTAATTTATACTGTATTTTCTTTTCCCAAGTTCTTATAAATATGTTTTTACTCTATGTCTGCTAAGTTTTGTTGATTAATCTCTATGAAAATTAGTTGGGTGAATGGTTAAGCTCTATATGCAGGATTTCCCTCTTTCTGGAACCTTGAATTTGTTGAGGACGAGCTTTGTTTTAGTGAATCTATATTTAAACCCCATGAGAATATTAATTTTCTTATGAGGATTCTAGATCCTTTAATGTGAGCATGATTGAAGGGTTCTTTTACCCCATTGCTATGTGTTATTAGAATTTAGAGTTAGTTATACGGTGGTAGTATTATATTTCATTTAGTTTGGTAATCTCTAATATTATTGAAAAGTTTATGGAGTTGGATTTACATGATTTGGACGGAGTAGAAAGTTCATTGCGGTGAATCTTTGTTCATTTCATTGATTTCTCTTGAAACCCCTTAAATGCTTGCTTCCTGCCTATTTGATGAAATGACATATGATTGGTTTTCTATGATTTATATATCTTTATTATGCTTATTAACTCCATATGTTAGTCCATTATTCTCTTTGATAGATTTCATTCGATTTATGTTAAACCATGATGAATTGTGTTAATTTTATTGATCCTCATGTTACTACATTACTTTTTGCATCATGTGATAGCTCTTAATGGCATGTGCATGTTATCATTGGCATGGTTTACTATGAGAGTTTCATGAGGCACTTTACTTTGAATTTTTACATGAGTTTTTAGAATTCTTGAGATACTTGTTTTTTAACCTATATGGACATTGGCATAAAACGATTTTACATCCATGAGCATCCCTTATATTCCTAGTTATAGGACAAGCACATTCACTTTCATATTGGCATTTGATCCCTTTCACGTGATTTACAACTTTATTTTTTGAACTCTTCATGAGATAGAATATGTAAATATTTTTACAAATGACATAATTATGTAGTGACTACATTACTTTATAAAAGCTTATTTTGACCCACAGATTTGTTTGGCACCCTTGTCCTATGGAAGCTTATAGGATTATCCTGGTCCAAGGGAATCATATGGGACAAATCATTGTTCAAGGGAATTTTAGAGGACTACCCTAGTTTAGGGAAATCATATGGGATAAACCTTTGCCCAGGGGAATATTAGCGGACTGCCCTGGTCCAGGGGAATAATATGGGACAAAACCATTGTCCGGTGGATTTAGTGGACTACCCTGGTTTGGGGGAATCATATGAGTAAGGGTGTGCATGGGCTGAGCTCGAGCCGGGCCGAGGTAAGCCTGGGGCTCGGCCCACCAAAGTAATTTTAGGCTTGGGCCGGGCTTGGGCCCAATTTTTTTAGAAACTTTAGGCCCAAGCCCGACCCTAATTATTTTATCAGGCTTCAGGCCGGGCTCGAGCCAGCCCACAGCCCATTAATTTTTTAAAAAACACAATCCTTGATGTCTCTTTTTCGACACCTACTTTTTCATCTTAGCTCTTTTGTGGACGTTTTTAACCCTCAACACACCTGTGTCAACTTATAATTTACCATCTACACTAAAGATATTTCTTTATCATAGAACATTTTCTTCACACACACATAGACATATACATACATACATACATACATACATATATATATATATATATTACATACATACATGTATATACGTATATATACATATATACTTATACATACATATATACCGGAATATATTAACAAGATAGATCTTACACACAAGAAGAAGAAACCAGAGGGTTATGAAGGCGATCTGGACAAGTCCCAGTCTGCCCTTCTACAACCAACATCGCCTCTAATTAATAGAACATCTCAAGAGACGGAACTCAAAGCAAACTTAAATATAAAATAAACTGTTTACACACATGCGCAAAGGAAAGGTGGATAAGAACGGGCAGCATCGGATTCTCGGTCAGGAAGTGCGGGCAACGGGCAGCATTGGATACTGCTTAGTCAGAATCGCTAGTGCTAGGATAGCCTATAAAAGGCGATTCGTTAGATGAGCTATCACCCAAGTGTCCTGTGGCTTCAAAAAAGTCAAGCAATCTGTCAAAAAGGGATTCGGATATGGGGCAGTCAGACTGGGCAACCGGGTTAGTTAGGATATGGTTGGGTATCTGGGATGGGTCAATGTTGTTGAGGGCACACATGGAATCCTGGAAGAATTGCCATGCATCGGGGTGGAAATGTCTGTGGGTCATGTAATGGTAGGAGCACCATTGTTGGAGGTGGGCTGTTGGATCATGGGTGTAATAGTTTTGGGGAGGATTTGTGGAAGGATCTGGGACAAAGTCAGTGGGATTGTGAAAGGTGATTACAGCAAATTGGGCTTGGATGGGTGTGAACATAGCTTGCCAAATAAGGAGAGGGTGAAACCAAGTGAGAAGGGTCTTGAAGTGAGGTAAATGAGGGGGAAAAGCGGGATTGACTATGGCTTGGGTTATGTAGGCAGAGACAAGGAGGACATCGAAGATGAAGGCTATGTGATATTTTTTAAGAAGATACCATAGAATATAGAGGGCTTCTTTAGGGAGGTGGTAGTATCTGCATATGGTGAATGGAGCTAAGAATGGGTATTCTAGATGGGGAATATGGGTGAAAATGCGACCATGGCGACGGAGTTGTATGGTAAGGTAGGTATGGAAATTGTGAGTACTTCTAGCTTCTTGGACATAGGTCATGAGAAGGGACTAATTGTTAGGGGGGAGGTGAGAGATAAGGTTCAAGGGGTCATTGGGAGGAATGGGGGTGAGAGGAAAAAGAAAGGCAACTGGTGCTGGTTGAATGTTTTGGAACAAATAGGGTTTTCGGGAGAGGAGATCAGCAAGGTTATTGTGGATGCCTTTGATATGTTTGACTTGAAAAGTCCATTAGGAGAACCAGGCTGCCCACCTTAGAAGTTGGGAGTTAGGAAGCACCTTTTGCTTGAAATGTAACATGCACGGGAAGGAAGACGAGTCCATCTCGACAAGGAAGTGGTGGCCAGTGAGATGAAATTGAAAATTTTCAATGCTTCTTTTTACTGCCAAGATTTCTTTAAATGTGGAATGATAATGAGTTTCTGTCGATGAGAATGTTCCACTCTTGTAATCGCAGATGTTTCTTTTTCCTTGGACCTCTTCTAATAGGACGGCACCCCAGTAAAGATCACTGGCGTCTGTCTGAAGAATGCAGGGTGTGGAATGCCCTGGAATGTGAAGAGGTGGTAAGTGTTTAGAATGATTCTTGAGAGTTTGCACAGCCTAAAGATGGCGAGAACTCCAAGGAGGGGGTTTCTTTTTGAGAAGGGCGGCAAGAATGGTGCGAGGGCGGGCAATGTTGGGGATGAAATCTGCCATGTAATTGACAAGGCCAAGAAACTGTTGGACAAATTTCTGGGTGGGAAGCTTGTCAGGAAATTGCAAAATAACAGTGGAGATGTGGGGTTGGAGAGTGTATTTGGAGAGTGTATTGACCATCGTGGAGATGCATTCCAACAAAGTCAATTTCTTTTTTGCCAATTTCCATTTTTCTTTCTGAGAGCATGATGCCGTGGCTTTGAACATGGTCAGCAAACTGGTGGAGAAGGGAGTTATGGGCTTTTGGGGAGGGGGAAAATAGAAGAAGGTAATCAATGTAGATGAGAATGTTAGGAACAATAGGTTGGAAGAGACGTACCATTGCCTGTTGGAAAAGGGAGGGAGCAGTTTTCAGACCAAAAGGGAGGACTATCCACTGTTAGTGATGGTTGGGGATGGAAAAGGCAGTTTTGGGACGGTCATCCGGGTGAACACCGACCTGCCAGAATCCAGACTTGAGGTCAAATTTGGAGAAAATTTTTGCATCCTGGAGGTGTTGGAACATATCTGCCCGTTGAGGAAGTGGGAACTTCGCGTATGCTAGAAAACAGTTGAGGGGTTGGTAATTGATTACCAAGCAAAGTTTGTTTCTGACTTGTTCAGCTCTTTTGTTGACATAAAATGCCTCGTAGGCCCATGGGGAAGTGGTTTGCTCTATGAGACCATTGGACTGGAGTTGGTGAAGTTCTTTTGTGGCTTGCTCATAGAGGTCTAGGGCCATACCACGGTGGGATGCAGTGGTTGGATTTACATCTTCATTGAGCTTGAAGGGGAGGCAGACAAAGAATTGTGCATTTTTCCAAAGGGGCCTGGGGTGGTGAAATGTGGAATGGGATGTGGCACATGCAGAATGTAACATTTGGATGATGGGATCATAGGATAAGTGGTATAGGTTAGGAATGTTTGTCCATGGTAGGAAATGAGGGGGGGAAGTGAGACCATTGCGACTCCAGTGAAGGGATGGAAGTTTGTGAAGAACGTCAAACCCAAGAAGCAAGTCTTTACCAATGAGTTTACAGCCAAGAACCTGGTGCTGTACCTTGAGGTTGGGGAAGAGTTGAATGGTGATGGGTTTGCTAATCTTGGTGATTTGAAAAAGTTCACCACTGACTGCTCTAAAGGTGAGTCGTGTGGTCTTCCAATGAGAATCGGGGAGAAGATGGGGATTGATAATGGTGGCTACTGCTCCAGTGTCGAAGTATGCAATGACAGGGATTGGTTTGGCAAAAGGTTCTGGAAAAATGGAGATGCGAGCCGTGGGTGTGGGTTGGACAACATGGGATGGGTTGACCATATCAGTATTATACTGGGTTAGAGGCTCAAGGTTTTCTTCAGGCTCTTCGTCCTTTGAGGAGGAGTAGCAAGGGAGGGCCATAAGAGAGTCTAGCGAGTAGGAATCCTCAAGGGAGAACTGGGATTCAACATCCGAAATGTCAGAGTCAGCAAATTGTTTTGCTTGCTGGAGAAGATGAGCACTCTGAGCTTTCTTCGGGCAACTACGGGCAAAGTGGCCTTTCTTTTTGCAGATATAGCACTTGTCAGTAGTCTTTCCTCAGAATTTTTTCTTTTTAAGAAATTGCCATCAGAGAAGCTGAGTTTGGACTTTGGCATTTGAGAAATATTTGGAGAAATGGGTTTTCTTGGAGGTCTTGCAATCACACTGTTTGTCATCTTTGCATTTGATTGAGAGGCTATTATCTTTGCAGGCTGATCCAATCCTTTTGCCCATGGTTTCAATTTGCTTGAGGAATTTAGACGTGTTGCAGAATTTCTCAAGAGCTAGAAGAGCATTCTGATAAATTTCTCCAAGAGAGGCCGTGGCAATTGAGAGATTTTTTATTGCCAACATCTTAGCAGTTTCATTTCCTAGAGGATCAGGGAGGGAATTTAGGAAGGCCTGCTTTAGGTTAGGATCATCTAGACCTGTAATGGCATAAAACTGTGATGACATGTTGTTGTAATGTCTTTCAAGATCCTTTCTTTTGAATGAGTAGCATTTCATTTGGAGAAATTCTTCTTTCTGTTGATCAGTGTGATAAAACTGAGCTCCAATAAATTCATGATGGATAAGGGCCAGGAAAGTGTGTACTGTTACGCTTTTGTAAAGCTTGCAGTTTCCTGTATTCTCCTATATTAATCCACCAGTCTTTCAGCCTACCTAGTAGCTGGGGAGGTATCTGTGCAATGACTGAAGCTTGTGTAGCTAATGGTTTTTACAATTGGACCTGGGCCCATGCTAAAATTTCCAGGATGCGTGTGCGCCATTGTGAAGGAGGAATATCCTCGAGAGTAAAAAACCTGTTGGGGTCTGGTTGTGGGGGCTGGGATGGCGGAGGGGGTGAGGTGGCTTCATCCATTGGTCCAGTGATGTTTGGTTCGGTGACATTGGGCTGGGGTATGGTTTCATTGGTGTCCATCATGAGGGAATCAAAATGGGTAGTAAGAGTATGGTGGGACAGGCTGGGGTCTGTGATGATATTAGGAGTAGGAGAAGCGGATGAAAGCAGGTTGAGATATGAGGTAATGGGGTTGAATGGTTCAAGGGGAAACAGGTTAGGTGGGGTGCAGGAGGAAGCTCCAATAGTATGATCTTGGGGAATCGTCGGTTTTACTGGGGAAGGGGTTCAGGCTGGAGGAGGATTGGCTAGTCTGTGTTGGGGCAAATAGCAAATGGTAGGATGAAGTTGGGAATAAGGAGTGGTGTTCTGTTGGCGAAATAGGTAAAGGTTGGTATCCGAGAGTGGGTATATAGGGTAAGGGGGGAAGAGGTTGGAAAACAGAGCAGGCTGCTTCATGGAGAGAGGCTGAGCTGGATGATTGTGGGGAAGAGGCTGCATGTTGCTCTTTCTGTTGAAACTATTCCAAACTGTGAAGCTGGTTTTCCAGATGCTTATTTTTAGCTTCTTTTATTCGAATAAGTTCAACTGCTTGGTAGTAGTCCTTGACTATCTTGGCAATGTGGCTGAGTTCTGCCTTGAGGGCTGCAATTTTAGCTCTGAGGTCCTGAATAAGTAAATCCAGAGTGGTCAGTTGTTTTATAACTGACTTTTCTAATTTTGTTTGATTTTCCATGATTCTGGTGAGGACCTGGTTCTATTTGACTGCATTTTCTACTTGCCAGTTCAAAGAGGCTTCAATGGCTGAGACCTTTCGAGGAGTACCATCCGGATTTTTCCCTGCGGGAGTTTTGATTTTCCATGTATGTTTGGTGTTTTGCTGAGGAAGTTCAAAATCTTCTAAAGCAGGAAAATGCTCTTGGTAAGTTGAGGAGCTGGGGGAGAACATACAACAGTCAAGAACGGCTGGGGCATCTTTGGCCTCTTTTATGTTGTAAAAACTACATATTCTCCCGCTAAACTCATCAAGCTTACACCAATTGGCATCACCCACAGATGAAGTCTTGGAGACCAGTTGTTTGTAGAGGTCGTTTAGGAAGCGACAATGTGAGCTGATGGAGGTGCTTTTGGACCCATAAATGTGATGTTTCATTTTGTTTTAGTTTACTTATTGGGAATGTAACTCCTTTCAGTATTTTGGATATGCCTTTAGGCAGAGATTTGGATATACTTTTTTATGGGCATGTTGAGGCCCCTATTGTTGGATTTTAGGATATTTGAACTTTATGTTATTATATTATTTTTGTTGCATGTACTTTGGATCATGATAATTATTCTATTTATTCTATTGCGATGTGATTGTTAAATAGAATTGAATGAATGTGAAATTAGCAAGATAACCTGTTTATATGGGAAATGATGCGATTAGGTGAGAGGGTTAATGACACACACTGAGTTCGTTGGTCTCTCTGCTATGAGAAAGATATTTTGGGTGGATCATTCCCATGTCACGGATCCATCCCACTTCATAGCCTACGGATTCGGGTTGTGAGAATCTCACAACCCCACACCCTGTTTTCCATACTCATAAAGTCAATCTGCTTCTAAACATCCCACTTCCTAAAAAATAAAGTAGGTTGGAAAAGTATCATGAGAGATCAAGAGGTCCTAAGGAAAAATTGTCTATGGATAGATGGTGATGGGTCCCATATTGATATTTGGTAGGACAACTAGATTCTTTCCATGGAAACAGGACACCTATCATCTTCTAAGCCATCCTAATGCAATGTGACCAAGGTTTCAAAATTGATTTTAAGGCTTGCTCTCCACTGGAACCTTTACCCCATCTAAGAACATATAAATGTCATCTCATGCATTCCCTTATCACCATGGATTCCTACATATGAGATAATTTGGTGCCCTAATAGTAAAGGCATGTTTACTGTAAAGTCATGATATACTACTATTGTGACCAACTCAAAATCTCGAATATCAACGTTTTCTACAACTTCTCAAGTTTGGAAGTGTATTTGGCATTTAGAGCTACCAAATAAAATGAAAAGCCTTCTTGTGGTGAGCCTGCTCTAATGCCCTTACAGTCTTGCTAAACCACCACTGTCATATCCCTCAAATTCAACCAGTTTTCCCTCTGTGCCATAATGTTAGGGAGTCAACGATGCACTACCTCATAACATGCCATGAAGCTCAAGGGGACCATCTTTTATGCTAAGTATTTTATTGCCCCTTTATATTGTCATGCATCACTCTATAACGAGGGAAACTCTTAATGAAGCTATAGAGGACACCATATCCCACGATGGACATGTAATGACCTCAAATTTCATAACCTTATTTAGGGGTGAATCTAGGTCCTACTAACCGAATCTATAATCCAATCACTATAAATTTTTCGCATTTACCTTAACCTGTAGATAACTTAGAAACTTAACCTTAAAACCTTAAACACAACATATATAGCAGAATAAAAATCAATCACAACTAATCATAATCCTCAATATGCAGTGGAACTAGGAACATAAATGTTTTAACAGTCATATCCTCATCTCTCGTCATCAACATGGAAGGTACAAGCCTCTAAACCGATATCTATAATGAAAAGCTTACAAATCGTAAGTGCTGAGTATTGAAGTTAATATAGTCCAAATAAACAAGGGTCCAATACGAAAACAAAGTATATAGTAGTGCTAAAAATAAAACTAGGGATGACATCCACACACATGTTCTTGTTTATTTGTCTATGGCATTACTATGTATGTGTTGTAACTTGTCAATTCATGTCCAAAAGGGGGAGACATGTGCAAATCCGCTGTGGTTAGTTGGTGGTGACGCGAAAGTGAGGGGGAGCTTTCACATGGTAAAGGGAGTAGCTCATACTCGTATAGGGATCTTTCACACTTAGGGGGAGTAGCATGCCAATAGGGGGAGCAACCTGAAAATAGATAACATAAACACCGATCTCTTAAACACACACCTTACACTATGTTTCTCATGCTCATATATACCTCATGCTTATATTACTTGTGCTCTTTAAATGCTTTAGTTGTTTGTTATTTGACATTAGGAAGGTGTTGTTTAGTGGCTATGATTGCAGGGCTTATAACTCAAATACAAGACACGAAGCTTCAAGAAAGTGTGTCCTTGTGTCTATTGAGTCCATGTAATTTGGGGTTTTGGGCAATCCATGTACTTAATGTATATCAATATAATTAGGTTTTGCCATGGAATTGACAAGGGAAATAATGTTAATGTATTTAATGTCAATCCCATGGAGAAGACTCGATGTGTGGTCTCAGTGTCTTGTATGTCCTATGAGCTCACATGATCAAGGCTAGAAAACATGGTGGACCAAAGGCTTAGAAGAAGACTGAAAGCAACCTCGGATTTTCCTAATCCACTCAAGGTATATAGCATGCATTGCATACCATTTATAAACCTAAAAGTAAACCTTCGCGTGGTGGTAGAACCCCTTAAAAGACTTGAGAAATAATAGCCCATCAAACCCCTTACACAATTAAAAAAATGTGTAGAAAATTAGGGCATGATTGATCACCAATCATGTGATCAATCATGACCCTAGATTGAGTTTCAGTCTGAGACTCCCGAGAGCCTCGCCCCTTTTGCCGTGATCAATCACGAGAAGGATCATGGCCTGGGTGCCTGACTCTATGACCAATCACAGATTTCATGATCTATCACGATCTGAATTAGGCTTAGCCCAAATTATTGATCAATTAGAAGATCTATGATCGATCACGAGTCATGATCGATCACGAGTCATGATCGATCACGAATCTCATGATCAATCACAAGGGACATTTTTTCAAACTTAAAATTTTATTCCCTTATGAGTTGTTTCAAAATTTGAACTCCATTTTTCAAAAATCTAAGGCTATAGATAGTTGCCCATTTTGAAATATTCCTATCCTATGGTTGTGGACACTGCTCACCCTTATAAAAGATGACTTACCCTTTAGGGCAAACACTTTAAGCAAGTTAGAGAGTGTTAGAAAATTTGTCAAATTAAGAGCTTTCTCCCTTGAGAAAACCTTACGTCTCTCACTATTTTTAAACTCGAGTAGCCAACATCTTCTCCAAATATCACTCTCTCTCTTTCTCTCATCTTGAATACTGGGCTTCTACTATTAAGGATAACTTGTGGTGAGCTCTTCTGAAGAGGAAACTCACACTTGGCTAAGCTCAATGAGCACTAGAGCCAAAAACTTAAAGTTTGTGGGTAGCTAAGACATATTAGGTCAACAAGGGGTACTTCACTTTGTGAAAATAACAACATCAACTAACTTGTGGTAATATTTTTTTCTTTGCATTCATTTTTTACTATTGACTTGCTTTGCTTCCACTAGAGACACCGAAAGTAGTTCACACTCACCGGAGACACCAAGTGTTGTTGAATATCTTGCCAAGGACAAATAGTGTAGGTTTTGTATGTTTTTAACCTAGATTGTATTAGGCAAACTAAATGAAATATACATAAGCTCGGTAGTAAGCTTTAGAAGATTGGACGTAGGCCATCATGCTGAACCACTATAAATCTCTTGTTGTGGATTGAGTGGGTGGTTGCTTGTTTCTTTACTTTTACGCACATTACTACTCCTGCACTTTACTTGTTTGATAAAATACTTGAGTTGACACTTTGTAGCACACACACACACTTGTGTTAAGTTAAAAATACTTTAATCAATCTAGAATCAATCTAAACATTTGCAAAATGGGTAAGATGGTTTTTAGATATCCTATTCACCCCCCTCTATGATAAATTTGTAAGAATTTCAAAGAGTATTCAAAAGCCTCTTATTTGTACTGGATATTGGAATTGTCTCTGGTGCAAGGAAGATAAGATAGGAGGTGATAGAGTGTTCCCAAGGAATTTGGGTGAGGCTAAAAATATCTTAGAAGATGGCAACTTGATCAATCTTGGTCCTTCTGGCCCTCACTTTACTTTGATTAATAGTAGAAGTGGGAATAAGGTTATTTTGAAAAGATTTAATAGGAGCACTGCTAATCCTGATTGGAAGCTTATGTTTTCTAATGCAAATATTGAAAATTATATTATGGGTGGTTCTAATCACTCCCCTATCATCTTGGATACTTGCCCAGATAATAAATTTCAGCCTCGTCCCTTTAGGTTTAAGTGGATGTGGACTTCCCATAGTGGTTATAGTGATTAAATTGTCAATGGGTGGCATGAGATGAGTGATGGGGGTATTATGGAGACTGTTAAAGGTAACTTTAATAGGCTCCCGTCAGTTTTTAGAAAGTGGAATAAGAAAGCTTTTGGAAAGTTAAGAGAAAACATTGAGGCTAGCAAAAGTAAGCTTAAAAGTCTCCATTTGGCCCATCCTAGTGATTTCTCTTTAGAGAAAATTAGGAAGAGAAAGATACATGGCTAAGCTCTTAAGTAGAGAGGAAATCTTTTGGGCTCAGAAATCCATAACTAATTGGTTGATGTGGGGTGACTGCAATTCAAAATTTGTTCACCTTTCCACCATTGAAAGAAGGGCTAGAGACAAGATAACCTCTCTGAAAAATGATAATGAGGAGTGGGTTTCTTGTAATGCCCGGATTAATGCATTATCAAACCATTTTTACTCAAACCTCTTATGTTCTTCCCATCCCAGTGAAGAGGACATTTCTAAAATTAGTGAGAAATGCTACTTATTCCTCTTTGTAAAAGCAGAAGAAATGTTAAATCTTCCTTTTTTTAGAGACAAAATCAAGAGAGCTACCTTTGACCTTGGCAAATTAAAAGCTCCTGGTCCCAATGGTTTTTAGGCTGACTTCTATCAAAAGTATTGGGATTTGGTAGGAAATGAGACCCTGGACGTGGTTCTTGATTTCTTTAATCTTCATTCCTCCCTTGAGTTTTTAAATCAGACTTTCATTACTCTTATTCTTAAAGTTGAAAATTTGGAATCCATCTTGCAATTCAGGTTTATTAGTCATTGCAATGTTATTTACAAAAGTCATATCTAAAATAATGGCTAATAGGATGAAGATTGTCCTCCTTGAGATAATCTCCCCTAATCAAAGTGCTTTTGTCAAAAGAAGACTTATCTTGGATAATATCATCATAGCCCATTAAATTTTAAGATTCCATAGGGTGGGTAAATCTAAATTTCATCATATGAAGCCGAAAATAGATATGAGCAAAGCTTATGATAGAATTGAGTGGCCTATGGCTATTTCCATGATGCAAGTGATTGGAATTAATTGTAAGTGGCATAAATGAGTTTGGGAGTGTATGTCTTTTGTTTCGTACAAAATCCTTATAAATGGTTCTCCGAGTTATCGTCTTATTCCTGAGAGGGGTATTAGACAAGGGGATCCTATCTCCCCCTTCTTATTTTTCCTTTGTTTTGAAGGCCTTACCGCTTCTCTGGAAGAGAGAGAGAGAGAGAGAGAGAGTTGTCCGGGAAATTTCGGGCATAAAGGTTAGAGTGAGAAGTCCTGTTACCACCCATCTTCTCTTTGCGGATGACTGTTACATTTTCTCTAGGGTTCAGATGGATGAGACTAAAATTATCCAAGAATACCTCCAAGAATTTAGCAAAGCTTTGGGTCAGGTGATCAATCAGAGAAGTTTGAATTGTATTTTAGCTCTAACACTCCTGGGCAGATCAAAAGGGTGGTTCAAGGGGTTCCCTTGTAAATTATTTGGGGCTTCCATCATTTATTGGTAGGAAGAAATCATCTTTGTTTGACTTCCTTGAAGAGAGAACTAGGAATAGAATTCAATGGTGGAAATCTAAATTGCTTAGTCAGGCTGGTAAGGAGATTCTCATTAAATCAATGGTCACAACAATTCCGTCTTATGCAATGTCTTGCTTTTTGGTTTCTAAGAAAATTTGTAATAATATAAATTGCAATCTGATAAAGTTTTGGTGGGGTAGTGACGAGTTTAAAAAAAATGATTGGATTAATTGGGATAAGTTGAGAGTTAGTAAAAGAGATGGTGGTCTTGGGTTTAGGGATCTCCATGAATTTATTTTGGCTTTGTTAGCCAAGCAAGCTTGGAGACTCCTTAAATGCCCTGATTCCTTATTGGCCCATTTGCTTAAGTCTATATATTTTTGGGATTTGATTTCCTCTGATTTGGTCTTAAAAATGATAATTCTTGGGCTTGGAAAAGTATCCAAAGGGAGAGAGAGTTACTTGTAAAAGGGCTTAGATGGAATTTGGGTTCAGGGGAAGATATCGATATATGGAATGATCCTTGGATCCCTCATCATAGGAAATTATCTATTTCTCCTTTAAGGATTATTCCTAGTTTTGCTCCTCTTCGGGTTTCTAGTCTTATAAGGAAACACGTAAGTGGAACCTCTCTTTTATCGCAAATCTTATCCCTAGAGAGGACCTAAAGGGTATTTACAAAATTCCTCTTAGTAAAAGCTCCATTAAAGATGAAATTACATGGCATTTTGACAAGAAAAATGTGCTTTCTCAATCAAATCGACATATCATCTTGCTATATCCCCCCTTAGGGATTCCCAGTACCCCTGGAGCAAACTATGGGGTCTCCCCATTTCTCAAAAGATAAAATATTTCATATGGAGAGCTTGTAATGATGTTATTCCTACTAGATCTAACATTTAAAAAAAGAGGTATTGATATTGATGATTCTTGCCCTCGTTGTAACTTGTCTAAATTAAGAGTCTACTGTCCATTGCCCTTTTTTTGTGATTTTCCCAATAAGATTTGGTTTGCCTCTTATCTTTCTCTTAGGATCCTTAGTAACCTTAACTTTTTTCCTTTGTGGAATGGTTTATGAATTGATTTATGTTAGAAAATTCCTCCCCTCTTGTTGATATTAACACTATTGCCACTGTTGCTATCTTTTGTTGGTTTATTTGGAAATTTAGAAATGATATTGTTTTTGGTAATGTTCATAATGATCATTTTAATGTTTTTATTTTTTATTTTATTTTTTATGCTTGTAGGCTGATTCAAGACTTGAATGATGTTATGATTGATCAAGTTGAAGGGTTGAGCATGGCTGGTAACTCTTTTTGGGCTCCCTCTCCTGTAGGTTCTTTAAAAGTGAATTTTGATGGAACCTTTGTCAGAGATAGTGGAAAGGTTGGTATTAGAGTGATCATTCGTGGAGTCGACAATTCCCTTTTGTTTGCCTTGGCGGAGCCAGTCATGGCCAGGTTCGCAGAAGTGGCTAAGTGTTTGGTTGCCTGTTCTAGACTATTAAAGGCCCGTGATATGGGGCTAAGAGATGTCTATATTGAAGGTGATTTCAAGAGGACTATTACCTATTTGATGGGTGATGAGCCTCTTTGGTCTTTAAATGTTAAAAACATTTTTTCAAACAGTAAAACTATTATTTCTTGATTTGACTCTTGTTTATTTGTGTGGGTTAAGAGATCTGTTAACAATGTGACTCATGCTATAGCCTCTAAAGGTCTCTCCCTCTCCTCTTATTGGTTTACCCGCCCCCGGATTGGTTGGTGCAGCACTTAGAGTTGGATTATGTTCCCTCAGCTTCTTGCATTTCTTAATGCATGTGTTTCTTTACAAAAAAAAAAATCTTTTAATCCTAAAAGGGTTAATCTTCTGCCACGACAAAGATTCCTAATAGGAACTCTTTCCTGCACCTTCAAAGAGTTAAAGTCTTATTCAAAATCTTCGGTACGATCGACTCCAACCTCATCCAGAACACGTCACCGAACCATCAGGTAAATCTACAAGTTATAGCTCAAAAAATATAAGTTACTACTACAGAACCTCGACAAGGAATCTGCTACAATACATGAACAGTATTCGCTGCTACAGTCACCTCCCGACAAGACAAAAGTTCACACAGTAAAAGTTGAATAGTAAAGATTCTTCTCGAACTCTACAATCAAAGCGAATCTCTTTGGATTCTTATGGACTTAATTCAAGCTTAAGTCTGCGGATTTCAAAGGAGTTTAGTTTCGCCTCTTAGATCTATAATTAAAGGCCTCCTCTTCATTGTAAAAGACGAACGAAAAATATTTAAAGCTTTCTTTTATTTTCTGTAATATTTATTTTAAGTGTTGGAAGTTGTGTGTTCTCGGAGTGCTTCCACCCCTTATTTCTCTTCTCACTCTGTAAGTATTTTTTTTAATTTTGCACTTTTGTAATATTTCCTGTATTTATTTATTTAAGATGGTAAAACAAAATGGCTTGGTAATCTCACAAAGAAAAATTAAACTTTTGCAAACCTCAATTCAGTTCCTTGGACATAAAATATTTAGAGGTCAAATCACTACAATCAACAGAGTGATAAAATTTAGAGAAAATATTCCCAACAAAATAACAGATAAAACTCTGTTACAAAGATTTTTGGGTTGTCTGAATTATAGTATGGTTAAACCAGAACCACAATGAACCTACTACCATCGACCAACTCCAGTTGATCTTTTAAATGAATAAACCACTCAACAATTCTTTGGCTCATCCCTCTACGAATGAATTTTAGATGGGATGACTGAATATCAGATAACCACCATAAGACATAACATGTTGTCATATGCTAATGCCTGCAAAAATCGCAGTAATAGCAAAGAAACAATTGTCTATCTGATTGTTGCCTCCTTTTCAGATTATTACCAAAATCTAGCGGAAGATAGAGCCATATTAACCGCTAGACTGAAGAAAAATCCTTCATGATGGACTAATGCTCATAATACAGCTGTCCGAAGAATCAAAGCACGAGTAAAAAACTTACCCTGCCTTTCAATTGCAAACCCATCTTTCTCAAAAATAGTTGAGACAGACGCCTCAAACAAAGGTTACGGAGGAATCCTCAAATAGGTAAATGGTTCTAAAGAAGAACTAATCATGTTTCACTCGGGACAATGGAATTCGACTCAGGTAAAATATTCTACCATTAAAAAAGAAATGCTCTCCATTGTCAACTGTGTAAATAAATTTCAATCTGATTTAATAAATCAAAAATTCATTCTGCTATTAAATTGCCGTTCTGCTAAGTTTATCCTTCAAAATGATGTAAAAAATTTAGCCTCCAGACAAATATTTGCAAGATGACAAGCTATATTTTATCAGTCTTCGAATTTGATATTGAATGTATAAACGGAGCTAATAATGCACTCCCTGACTATCTCTCTCGTGAGTTTTTACAGGAAAATTCAGATCATGTCTCAAAGACATAACGCCAGCTCTTTCGGCCATCTTAAAAGGAAAATAGTAGTTGAAGACAATGACTAAAAGTCATTCCAAACAATCCTATCTGATGGCTCGGTAGTAAAATTTACCCCTTACTGGAAAAAATATTCCTTTCAGGTCTTCCCTCTTTAACCACTGGGCATCCAGTTGGAACTTCGAGATGTCATACTGAAGTACCTACCTCAGGGGCAACATTTGATCCCCATGGCGCCTGATCGTCATAGAGAATATTTTGAGCAGATTCTAAAAGAAACTGCCATTGTGCAGTTTACTCACCATTTGAGCAACAAAAGCTCACATGAGTATGATTTCTCAAAATTCCAAATCTTAAAGATCGTGACTGTTCAAGAATGGGAAAGAGAGATGATATATCTCCACAAGCCTAAAAGGCTAAATGATCG
>JAOXJP010000516.1:0-18387 GCA_025762735.1 Platanus orientalis
ATTGAAAGAAACCTCTAGTCCCTGGGCCAAAATTGGGTGTCGACACTTGTGCCCCCCTGATTTTTTTGATCGCCCTTGCTTCCACTAATTCATGCCCTGCATCTTCTCTTCTCCCCACATTTACCTTCTTTTTCACACAAGCCCCAGGCCTGGCTAATGGAAATGACACACCTAAGCTAGCTAGTCGCCAGGCATACCTCGAAGACCACCCCTAGCTCTTCGTTTTGAGCCCCTCTCAATTCTAGGGTTTCTTCTTCTATAAAATCCAACCAAATACCTGAAGAACAAGGGAGGAAAAAGGAGAAGTCCGATGCAACACCAAAGGGGGTTTGTATTTTTTTTTGTCTGAGATTCCAGAGTAAGGAGCATAGACCCTCAATCTCTTTCACACCCATAAGCTCAGCAACCCTCCTTTTTGGAGATTTGGTGTTCAATTTCACCAAGCTTTGCCTGATTGCCAAAATAAATAAGATCCAAGGAATGTGTGCTACAAAAATATTTGTCTTCAATTCTAAAAGTCTTTCAGGTATCTTTTTTGTTTATTTTTATACTCATTCTATTTTTTTTTAAGCCTTGTGGCAGTCATATGTTTCTTGAATTTTTTTTTTTGAGGTTATTTGGTCTTAATCCTCCATTTCTTTTTGCCTGTTTATTCCATTTGATTACAGTAATGAATTTTAGTTGTTTTTATTTTTTATTTTCATTCTTTGTTTTTAAGTTCCTTTTTAGTTAATACCCAGAAGTTTATGGTTTACCCATTGTTATGATACTATTGACATGTTTTAAGAATACTTTCGTTTTTTTATAATTATTTTGTCCTAGAAATATAATGCTTATGGGAGGTTTGGGCATGGTAGATGAGGGTTTATTTTTATGGTATGGACATGTCACTTGTGGTGCTTTACCTTTGCTGAAAATCATATTTTTGGTGTGATCTGATGTGTGTATGATAATGTAATACTCTTGTTGGAAATTGATGTTACAAATACATGCTATATGAAAATTCTTTTATGCTAAAAGACAAGGCTGTTGTTGGATGATATTAGTGTAGTAATCGAGTTTTATTCGTTTCAAAAATAAGATGGTTGCAGGGTGATTTAGGCATCAATGTTAATCCTTTTTTTTTCTTGTTGTTTTAAAACTAGCATGGTTATTAGCTTGGGACAGTGTAAAGACATGTGATTGAGGTTCTTTTTAGACTTGTGGTGCCTTCTTTTTTTATCCAAATTTTTTTGTCTTACTTTATTATTTATAAAATTAGGTATGTTAATACTCATTAATGTATGTTTTTGTTAGGACAAGTTGTTTTCTTATGGTTAGATCAGTCTCATCAAATCAAAATTTCATTTTGAGACATATAGGAATGGTGAATCTGCTGCATCTTAATCAATTTTTTTTTAATTTTTTATGGTTAGATTAGTCTCAACATTCTTTTTCGATTATAAGAGCAAAATACTAGAATGCCCATAAAACCTTGCTTTGGGATCAGTTGTGACAACTGTAGTCATAGTTGTCCTACTTGGTTTATGACTATGTTTACTCTTAAAAATGACTTAAAGAAACAGCATTACAGTTGTGTATTCAAGCCTTGATTTGTTTGTGCAAACATAGGATGCTTAGGTGAATGGGTTAAGTGTATATTTGAGAACTAGTTTCACTCAGCATAGAATAGTCTTTATTTGTTCTCATTTAATTAGTATTTTCTGCTATAATTTCAACGATTCGCTTTTACACAAATCTGTATATTCATTCATTTTGTATATAAGAAAACTTAGGAGAATCTAGGATCCTAAAGCAGACCTACTAGTTCTAATGGAGGTTTAGTTGATCATTTAATGGGACCCTGACTTGAGTCAATAACTTAATCAATAATGCATTCTTAAAATTGGCATGTTATTCTCATATTGATGCACCTTATTTCGATAGTTTAAATTGCAATTTAAATTAATTTCTTGGAATCCTATCTTCCTCTTTTTATAGTTAATGAAATCGTTCTAACCCATTTATTTATTTATTTTGATTGTTCTCATATACACATAATTCTTATTGAAAACAACAAATAAGGTACGTTCTTTTAACTTATTTCAATTCATTTACATCAGATGATCTGCCTACCAACAAACCTATTTTATACGTAGGAGACATCCAGAGGTCTTAGCTACAAAGTGAGAGTGCAGTAGTGCCTCTTTTGAGCCGGGTGTAACAGGTAAATGGCATACTTTAAAGCCTCAATCTACACAATAGTTCAGTTTTTTTTATTAAAGGATCTGTACATAACTAGTTTTGGACTATGCTAGGTTATGCAAATTAATTCATTTTATTTAAGTTGTATATATACATGTGATGAAGTGAGTGGTGGTGATGGATACAGAGCTGTCAAGTGGACAGTGATGATGTTGTGGATGTATGACATATTTGGAGTGTTTTTGTTGATATATGGACTATCAAGTTATTGAAGAAATTGACATGGGGATCACTATTCATCCCCAAGGGTCCATATTACAGTCGTTATGCTGCCAAAATTTTGACAGAAATGGCATGTGGATTACTTGCTTGATCTCAATAAAATGAGATAAAAAGCAATAGATGAGATGAATAAATAATAAACCAAGTTAACCATTAGACTGTAACGGGTTTAAAGTACAGAATAGCGAAAGCGGATGAGGTGGGGTGCCTAACACCTTCCCCAACTCATAAATGAACGACTTACGTAGGAATCTTTGGGAGTTTACTGGTTTAAGTGCGGAGTCAAACATTTCAAACCCTTTTCAAAACCTAAAGTTGTTTTGTTTTCAAAACTGATGTCTAGTCACATCATTAAAAAGACTGGTGGCGACTTTAAAACATTGTGGGATTTTCCTACGACAGTTAAGTCTCTTTTCAAAGGGATTTACCCGTCATGCAAAAATTGAGGCCCACACCCTCCAAGACTATGTGTCCCGGTTCAACAAGGAGATGTTAAAGGTTGATGATGCCAAGGAGAAAGTAATCGTGGCTACCCTTATGGAAAGGTTGCTACCCTTCAAGTTCCTCTTCTTGTTATCAAAAAATCTGCCTTCATGCATGGTCGACCTGACGCCGAAGGCACAGCAACATATGAATGCTAAGGATACCCTCAGTGTCCAACGAGAGTGGGATAATGGAGTTAATCCCCAATCTGACAAAAGGAAAAGTGTTACATTTTACTCTGGATGAAAGGAGCTCCCGAGCCAAGGAGGCAATAACAGTGATGGGATTAGACCTCAAATCAACTTACCCCTGAGCAGATTTCAAAATTACACCCCTCTCAATGCACCAGTAGACCATGTATTCATGCACATCAGAGATGACCCAAGCGTTCAGTGTCCTAAGAAGATCTGGTCTCCACTTGAAAGAAGAAATCGTAATAAGTACTACCGCTTCCATCAGGACCATTGCCACGACACTAACGACTGCTTCAACTTAAAGGAGCAGATAGAAGCCATCATTCAACGAGGGCGACTGCAAAGGTTCGTGGTACAAAACCCTAGTCATCTCAAACTAGAAAACCCTAACCCCGTCCTCATCAACAACGAAAGCTAGGCGAACATCCTTTATCTCCTAGCCTTTAACCAGATGGGCATTGGGCGGGACAAACTTAAGCCGATCCAATTATCTTTGGTCGGCTTCACAAGCGACAGCCTACTCCCCCTCGAAAATATTGGTATACTAGTAACTACAGGGACAAGTGATAAGCAAGTCACTAAGGTGATTGATTTCCTAGTGGCCGACTGCTTATCGGCCTATAATGCAATTCTTGAGTGGCTAGAATTGAATCAGATGAAGGCGGTCACCTCAACATACTATCTTTTGATGCACTTTCCAACTGAAGGAGGGGTTAGGGAGGTTAAAGGAGATCAGGTGACTACCCAAGAATGTTACGTAGCCTCTCTCAAAGGAGAACCGACCCCAAAGGAGACAATGTCAGTCGACAATATGGAGGTCTAAGATGAAAGAACTCAGATGGTTGCAGAGCCAGTAGGGGAGCTTGAGGACGTCATCCTCGAAGGAAAATAACCTAACCATGTAACCCAAGTAGGGTTAGATCTGTCAGAGGACTTTAAAAAGCGATTGTAATGCTTCCTTGTTGACAATCAGGACGTGTTTGCCTAAATACATGAGTACATGCCAGGGATAGACCCCGACTGGTAGTGCATCGGTTCAATGTAGGCCCAACTACATAACTTGTCAACCAGGAGAAAAGAAACTTCACCCCAGAGAAGAACTAGGCCATCGTAGAGGAAGTAGAAAAGTTGCTCAATGCCCAATTCATAAGAGAGGTCCACTACCCTGAATGATTGGCAAATGTTGTAATGGTACGAAAGCCAAATGGGAAATTGAGCATGTGTGTCGACTTCACTAACCTCAACAAGGCATGTCCCCAGGATAGTTTTCCTCTCCCAATAATTGACACCCTAATGGATTCCACAGTCGGCCATCAAACCTTTAGTTTGGATGCTTTCTCAAAATACAATCAAATAAAAATGTACTAGTCCGACCATGAAAGAATGGCCTTCATCACTGATCAGAGGCTTTACTACTACCGAGTTATGCCCTTAGGTTTGAAGAATGTGGGGGCAACCTACCAAAGCCTCATCAACAAGATGTTCAAAAACCAGATTGGGAGAAACATTGAGGTGTACGTAGACAACATGTTGGTGAAAAGCCTCCTGACTGAACAACATCTATCTGACCTGAATGAAATGTTCTAAATGCTGAGAAGATACAAAATGAAGATCAACTTGGGAAAATGTGCATTTGGAGTGTCTACTGGGAAGTTCCTCGGATTTATGGTCTCCCAACGAGGAATAGAGGCAAACCCCAAGAAGGTTAAAACTATACTCTTGATGCAACCACCAAGGAACACCAAGGAAGTATAGTGATTGACAGGAAGGGAAGGGTCGCAACGTTAAACATATTCATATCCTCAACTACTAGTAAGTGCTTCTCATTCTTCCATTTACCGAAAAAGGCATTTGACTAGGATAAGGAATGTGGCAAAGCCTTCCATGAGCTTAAAGTTCACCTCAGTCGCTTGCCACTAATCAACCAGCCGAAGTAGGGTGAGATACTTTACGTCTATCTGTCGGTATCAGAGACAGCAGTCAGCTCAGTGCTAGTCAGGGAAGAAAACGAGGCACAGATGCCTATATACTACTCCAGTCAGGCGTTTAGAGGAGCTAATGAGAGATACCCAAAGGCTAAGAAAATAGCATTCGCCTTAGTCACAGCCAAGTGACTAAGACTGTATTTCCAGGTGCACACCATCTGAGTGTTCACTAATCAGCTACTCAGGATTATACTACACAAACCCCGAGACCTTAGGGAGGCTGGTCAAATGGTTGGTGGAACTGAGCAAATTTGACATCGAGTATCAACCCCAGGGAGTTATCAAGGGGCAAGCCATTGCTAATTTCATCGCTAAGTATACTCATATGCCATAAGGTGAGGCCCGATCATAGGAAGAATAACCCGGTGAGGCAGAACTAACCCAAGAAACATGGATGCTCTATGTTGATGGCTCCTCCACCAGCAAGTTTGTTGAAGGAGTCATATTGGTTACACCAGATGGAACCGAGCTTGAATACATCGTCAGATTTGAGTTCAAGGTGACTAACAACGAGGAAGAGTATGAAGCACTAATCACTAGGTTACAGCTTGCTCATGCCTTCGGAGCCAAGCAGGTGAAAGTCAATAGTGATTCCTTGCTTGTGGTGGAGCAAGTATCGGGAGAATACGAGGCCAGGGATGAGCGGATGAAGCAATATCAAGCATTGGTAATAGTGGAAGAGTCTTGGTTTGAGCAATTCAGTACGCAACAAGTCCGTTGGGGACAAAAAGAGAAAGCCAATAAGTTGGCAAAACTTGCATCATCAACCAAGGAAACCTCACCCATGGAATTTTTGTGGAGAGTTTGACAGGCCAAGCATTGAGATAGAAAAAGGAAAAGAGGTCAATATTGCCACCCCCAAACCCGAATGGGCTAACCAAATCGTAAAGTACTTGAAGGACGGAGAGTTGCCAAGAATAGAGACGAAGCAAGCAGAGTGAAGGTGAGGGTGAGTCGTACCTCCTCCTCAGTGACACCCACTACAAAAGGAGATTTACCCTCCCCCTGCTTAGGTGCCTATCCAGGTAGGAGGCTGACTATGTACTCCAAGAAATACCTGAGGGAGTATGTAAGAATCACTTGGGAGTAAGGTGTTGGCTAGAAAGATATTCAAAGTAGGGTACTATTTGCCCTCCATGCAGAAGGACGCGAATTTGTTCTTCTAGAGTGAAATTCTAATGTATAAATCCTAGAGGGGGTGAATAGGATATTTTAAAAATTCATTTTAGATTACCCTAAATTCAATTATTGTTTAATTGATTAAATTGATCGTAGAGTTTAATTGCAATTGACTAGTGAATATGTTATATTAGATGAATGCAAAGCTTAACAATATAAATGATAAATGCAAAATCAAACCACAAACAATCACAATGTACACACGATATATAGTGGTTTGGCACAACGGCCTACATCCACTCTTAAAAGCTCACCACCGAGCTAAATAATTTTATTAAGATTGATAATATTATAATTAAGGCTAAAATTAACAAAAAAAAACCTAATTGCCAAGCAAGCTACACTCAGTGTCTCCGACGGGTGTGGTCTCTAGTCTACTATTTTGGTGTCTCCGGCAAAAAAGCTATGAGTCTACACTACCGGTATCTCTGATGGGAGAGGTCTCAATACTATAATTAAAATAAAAGACAATAATTACCTCTTTGAAGGCTGGTGTTGCCTTGTACATAAGAGGGGTTGCTCCTCCTTGAGCAAGATGGGATATTTCTTCTTAGGTTTCCTTTTGGACAACCCTTGTAGCCTACCTCCAAAAGATATGCCTTAGCAAGGTTGGAGAGGAGGAAATGGAATGATCTTGGGTATAAGTTTATCCATCTAAGCATAGAGAGAGTTTTAGAGACCTAAATCTCTCAAGATTCACTAATGATGAGTAAGAGAGTTTTCAAAGTATGTGATTTTTGTCAAGAACCATTAGTTTGCTCATGGGAGTTCATCCTCTTTTATATTGGATGAAAATGATGCTTGTTCATTAGATTAGAACATTCTCAAACGATCAAATGATATTGGCCATTGATTATAAACTAATTTTTAAATTTTAGACCGTTATATAGTGTTTTCGCTACTTTGGATCGATCTAAGTACAAAAAACACTCAGAACCTGCAACCCGAGCATTGTTGGTTCGATCCTGGATCAATCCAAATTAGTTTGGATCGATCCAAATTATTTGGATCGAATTGGGAGGCTTGGATCAATCCAAGGTCATAGAAATCAGTCTTAGCCCCCTTGGGAGGACTATAGTGACTTGGGATCACTCCTTGGTCCGAGAAGGCCCTAAGACCTATGGAGCCCTTCCTTAGACCCTTAATTCACATAGACTAATTCACATTACATGTTTTACCTTGTGTGAGCTTGGAGTAAGTTGTGAATCCTTCGAGATGATTTGCGAACTCCCGAATTTACCTCTTGAGGCTTTCTTGGTGCTTGTTGATGATCTTCATGAGGCTTGGACCCAAGAGCCTCCTAGACCCTAACATGACACCACTCATGTCCTAGTATATACAAACCATGTATTTTACAATTCATGGAATTTATAACACATTACATTTACACTCTTCGGCAATAAATATTTGGTTATAACCAAAGTGACCATCCATGAAGGAGAGTATCTTATGTCTAGATATTGCATCAACTAACAAGTTGGCAATTAGCATGGGATACTCATCCTTCGGTGCAACTATATTTAAATTACGAAAATCTATGCAGACTCTAATTTTGGCATTCTTTTTTCAGAGCTGGAACTATGTTTAACAACCATTCAACATACTTGACAGGATGAATGAACTCAACTTGAAGGAGCTTTTCGATTTCCTCATTGATCTTGTCTATCACTTCCTGGGACATCCTTTAGGGTGGTTGTTTAAATGGCCAAGATTCATTCTTGATAGGCAATCTGTGTTCAACTAACTTCTTGTCAAGTCTTGGCATTTCTTCATAACTCCACACAAATCAGTCTGAAAATTGGGTCAACAGCTTGACCACTTCTGCTTTGTATGCTAGATCTAACAAACCATTGATGTAAACAGGCCGACGAACTTGTTTTGTCCCTAGGTTGACCTCTTCTAGCAGATCCTAAACATTAACTGCAACATTATCCATTTTAACCGGTGCTAGCACTAAATCATTAAGCCAAATCTCAAGATCTTGACATGGCTCCTACTTTTCCTTTAAGATGTACTCAGCAATATCTACTTCATTGCCTTCTTTTTTACCATCAACTCCTTGGACTTCAACCATATAGACCAAGATCCCGGTGACAGCCTGGTTTATGGTTGTCCTTTGTTTTACTTCCTAGTCGCCAATCATCAGAACTCTTCATCCAATGAGTGTAGGAATGGTCCCTCATCAACTATTTCCTATTCTAAAGGATTGTGTTCTGCTTTAACTTCTACTTGGATGGACCCAAATCTACCATCATAGAACATGGCATTGGTCGCATTCATTTCTACCAGGAATGGTTTCCTATTGCCCCATACCCTTTCTACGCTATCTCCATTCCAAAACATCAGAAACTAATGTAAAGAAGATGATACACACCAGCTAGTATGAATCTAATCTCTTCCTAACAAAATGTTGTAATTTGATTTGGACTCCGCCACAAAGAAAGTGGTCATGGTGGTCTTCTTACCTGCAGCCAATTATACTGGTAGGATGCCCTTAGTGGACTTAATGTCTCATGCAAAGATGCTCACTAATATCTCAGTCGGTGTCAGATCTTGGTTAGTTTTTCCCAAGACTTTCAGCATCTTGTATGGGAGTATGTTCAAGGCTGCCCCATTGTCTACCAATGCCCTCCTAACAAGACAACCATTAATGTGGACTATTATGTATAAGGGGCATAGATGTTGGGTCATTTTTATAGCTGGTTTCTCAAAAATGACCCTCTCTGACCTAATTTCCTTGGCCGAAAATGTGATCAATGGCAACCTTCCACTATGGTTGAAACAAAGCTTTAGCAACACTATGAGGCACACATATAAAGGACAAAGCAAATGAAAAACAATGATATGATAGAGATAAAGGTTGATAAGACACAAAATTAACCAAAGGATATTTCACACAAGATCTGACACTCTTTCTAACTGTAATAGGGAGGTCAGAGTCATCAGAGGAAGGAGGAATATATGAAGGATTACCTGGATTAGGAGATGGAGCCAAATTGACATCTTAGTGGGGTGCAAGAGGATCTTTTATTGTAGCCACCTTTTTCTTTCATGAATAAACATTAAAAACCTTCTCCCCCTCATCACCAATGCTAAAATCAAAAATAAAGGATGGAACAGGAAGTGGGGTAGAAGAGGACTCCACCATAGAAAGCACCTCCTGAGTAAAAAAACAAGGAGGGGAAAAGAAAGGAATTATCTCATGAAATGTAACATTCATAAACACAAACATCTGTATAGTAGGAGGGTGATAACACTTATAACCCTTCTAAGTAGGAGCATACCCCGAGAAGATGCATTTGAGAGACTTAGGATCAAGTTTGGACCCCTGGGATTTGTCAACATGCACATAACAGATACACACAAAAACCTTTGGTGGAATAGGAAACAAGGTAGTATGTGAAGACAGAACATCAATAGGTATCTTAAAGCCAAAAACTTTGGTAGGCATCCTATTAAAAATAAATGCAGCAGTCTGAACAACATTAGACCAAAAGGTTTTAGGCACATTCATGGTAAACAATAATGCACAAAACACTTCAAGTAAATGCATATTTTTTCTTTCTGCAATCCCATTTTTCTCAAGAGTGTCTGGGCAAGTGGTTTGGATTCCCAACTGATCAAGAAATTATGAAAAGGAATGAGACATATACTCTCTTACATTATCATAACGTAGGACCTTAATCTTTTTGTTAAACTAGGTCTCAACCATTCTTTGAAAAGAAACAAAGGTAGTGAAAACAGCACTTTTTGATTTCAATAAATATACCCAAGTAACTTGAGAATAATCATCAACAAAAGTAACAAAATATTTATACCTAGATAAAGAAATAATAAGGGCAGGACCCCACACATCAAAGTGAACAACATAAAAAAGAGATGCACTTTTATTCAAACTGGATAACAGGTTCGACAATGTTTTGCATATTCACAAGGTGCACAATGAAAAATAGTAGAATTAGAAATTAATTGTGGAAACAAACTTTTTAACGTAGAAAGAGAAAGGTGGCCTAAACGATTATGCCAGTGGGACAACTACTGAGAATCAGTATTGCAATCCTTTATTGTTGGAGCTAGAAGCTACTGAACTGGTAATGCTGAATGAGAAGGAACATCCAGGATGTATAATCCATTGTCCTCATGTCCCCCTACCAATCGTCGTCCTCAAACCCAAGTCTTGAAAGACACAATGAGAAGGGAAAAAAAAAGTTTACACTATAATTTAGTGACTTTGTTAGATGACTCACAGATAATAGGTTTACAGTGAAGTTTGGGACATGAAGTACAGGGGATAAGGGTAAGGAAGGAGTGACAGGTATATTATCCTTACCCGCAACATTAGAATAAGACTCATTTGCAATACATACCTTTTTCTTTTCCAGAACAAATGGAATATGAAAAAAAAAAGTGAAGGTGTACCAATCATGTGGTCAAAAGCCCCTTGAATCGATGATTCAAGAGTGACCAAGGGTAAAGATACGAGCAGTATACATAGAGGTAAAGGTACCTAACTATGTAAAGGAAGTCTGAGGGGTCAAAGTGGATGTATCCAAACTAAACATAAAGCATTGCAGAGCCTCAATCTCATCACAGGAGGAGCTAGTAGCAGGATCAGAAATAGTTGGTATAGTGTTGGATGAAGTAGATATTATAGAATTGGCACTCGGTCTACCACCACTAGTGAATCGAGAACCTCCACACCCCCCAAAATATGAACCTCACTGGGAATGATGACTCTAAAACTCCTAGGGATGACCATGTAAATCCCAACAGGTGTCTTTTGTATGTCGGAAGCAGCCACAATGGTCACATTTGAGTTTATCTCTGTCATCCCTTGAGAAACCACCCATACCACCACCCCCACAACCACGGAAACCTCCACAAACACCACCCTGTGCAGAAGAGATAAATTATGATTTTTCAGTGGAAGGAGGTGGTGGAAGACTCAGCATGGCATGACAACGGTCTTCCTCTTCTTGAACATAAGAGTAAACCTCATTAAGTAATGAAAAATGATCATTTCCAAGGATCTGTATGCGGATGATATCATATTCGGAGTTCAACCCTGCCAAGAAATCAAACACTCTAATCTCCTCAACCTCCCTGTTATATTCAACTACATCTTCTAAACACTTTGGACAATAAGTCTTGTAATAATCGATCCCTTGTCATAGCCCTTTAAGTGTAGAATAGTAAGAGAGAGACCTATCACCTTGGCAAAGTTGGTACACCTTCTGGTGTAGATCATACATTCTAGCCTTATTCCCTTTCTTGGAATAGGTCTGAATCATAGAATCCCAAATATCTTTAATAGTTTACAAATACATGAATGTGTTAGAAATTTCAAGCTACATAGAATGGAGCAGCCATGACATAACTATGACATTTTCGGCCTGCTACTTGGGAAAGTTAGCTGATTTTTTAATCTGGAGCCTATCTCACCCGTTAGGTATCCTAGCTTCCTTTTACCTTTAATATATAGCTGGGCTAAATGAAACCAAGGGATGTAACTACTCCCATCAAATTTGACTACTGTAATAAGTGCGTTAGGGATTTCATTCACCACTTTAACACCTCCAAAAGGAGGTGATGTAACATCACTGGTCTCTGACATATTCAAAGTCTTAACCACAAATTATCACAAACCACAGTATTACAACCCCAAGAAAATATCTAACAACCACTGCAACAAGACCCTCACTAGTCTATTTTCACTAGAAACAATCCCCACAAGTAGAATAATAGTTGCTCACAACCCACAATATATGAAAAATAACTCTGGATACACACCAAATACACCCTAATCACTGTGAGGGACACCACAGAGACATGCTTCTGACATCAAAGGAGTTAGCACATGAAGGGATACATGGGGACACATGATTCTACCACACGGTGTTCAATTCGGGCACATAAAACATTGTACTACTACTAATTAGATGCAAAACAATGTCAGAAGCTTATCAAAGAAGTTTGCACTCGAGAGGACACTAGGGGACATGAGGGAACACCAAATTTTTTCACACGGTGTCAGATGTGGTCACCGGGATCTTGCTGATTGGTGCAAGGTAGTAGAAGCCCTTGGAGGCACTAATGGTTGTTTGGAGAAATCACAACTTCCAAATACAAGGCAAAGCCTATAATGACGAATAGAGAGAGAGGAACCTTTGTCGTCGCGAGATCTAATGTAGATCTCTCAAAACTCCACAAAATCACCTGCAACAAGTTGGAGAAACTTTGTATGGGGAAAATTGACCCTTCCTTTGGCATCAATCAAGAGAAACAACTCCAAATTTTGTCGGACCTACGATTTTGGTCAGATCTAAGGGGATTTTCGGTTAGTACAAAAAATTCTTAAAAAAATATTTTTAGGCTTCAAAAAATTCCAAAAAAAAATCACCATAATATTCCTCTTGTAAAATTGCACCAAGCTATATCTTCCCTTTGACCTAGCCTATGTATGGCCTAGCTAACATCAGCGTATGACCTGCTAACATCAGCGACTTTCTTCCCTCCTTTTTTTTTCTTGGTCTAGTTATGTAGATTGATAACCCTTGGCTCTGATACCAAGTTGGTTATTGTTTGTAGATTCAAAAAGAAGAAGAAGAAGAAATGCAAGGAGAGAATAAAGTTATTCTCTCCCATACGGTATTTATATTATACATAAAAATACCCTCAGGTACATAATTCCCAATATACCCATGTACATATGCACACATATACGTCTATAGTTTCAACAACTTTCTCTACCTCCGAAGCCTCATTAATAATGGAGATTACCCCCTGACCATCTTTTACATCTTCCTTTATCTGTTGTTGCTGTCCCGGTCGAGCTTAGAAAACTCTAGGCAGGATGTATACCACGTTGCAGTCTAGGGTGACCATTGGTAGATCTCCAAATTGGAGTACCTGAAAGAATTCATACTCCATATCTTTGGCCATGTCTTCTGCATCTCCTATAATAGAAGCTTCAATTTGGTCTCCTAAATTTTCCAACTATCCTTCGACCATTTCTTCATTTTTTTCTCCATCAGTCGTGAAGTTCTCAGACCGATTAACCCCTTCACTTTTGATCTGCTCATTTTTTTTTTTACCTTAGCTGTTGGAATATGAGCTCTCAAACCCCTTTCTTCGTCTTGTTCAACCAAGATTCTCTTGGCCAATGCCCTCTGCCTTCGTAGCTTCCTCTTTTGGGTTTTCCTAAAAGGCAAGGGAAACTTTAGGTGCCAAACTCGAGACCAACGGCCATTAGGTTTTCTTGCCAGAATCACCATCCTAGGCCTACCAGTAGCTAAGTTGTCCTTCCTAAGGTAAGGATGTATATACCTTCTAGGAGGTAGGTGATGGGAAAAGTAGTTATAGGGATTGAAGGATTCATTCCTAGGTTGTTGATCTCTTCTCATCCCATACCGAAAAGGTTGACCCTCACCCCCTATGGTCTGGTCCCCCTTTACAGTATAGCTGTGGTCGAGATGAGGACCATACTTAGGGTAAGAATTCATTTTTTGGTCTTAATTCGGCCAAACACTTCTTGCATAGGAGGGGTTGTTTATCCCAGGATTTCATACTTGGATTACTTCCTTCTCTTTTTCCTTCAGTTGAGAAGTTTGTTTTCTTGGCCGAAGTTTATCCCAAGTTAACCTTAATTCTAGGGCACTCATTAATCACGTCTTATTTCCTTAGCTTTACTAATACAACATTAGCAAAAGCCATGGGAATGGGTTTTCATCAATACCCATTTTTTCTTTTCCTTTTTTTTGGGAACTTTAACAAGCCCTTGTTGATATTTTCCTAAATGACATTTCTAAAAACCACACAATTGGCTATGTAATAGGTTGACCCATGCTACTTACAAAACTCTCCTCGCTTCAATTCATCTACACTGGGGATTTTGTGTCCCTCGGTCAACCGGATGAATTTTGCAGTCAACAAGTGGTTAAAAACATCACTAGCTATGGTTATATCAAAGGAATAGGACTTTGTATTATGAAAATTTGCTTTCTTACTAGTCATCTTCGGAGGCTGATTCAATTATTTTCGTCTTAATGTAGAGCAGGTAATTGGCTTGGTCGATATGACCTCAGCCATGTCCAGCTCATAGTTAGGATCTTAATAATAGGTCCCCATCGAAGCATTAGACCACTGGTTTTCTTCTTTCAGCAACCATTCATATCAGGCCGCTCTGGCCAATAATTCTAACAGGTCCTCAAAATCCTTTCCTTCAAACTTTTTTCTTAATTGAATGTTCAAACCGTTCTAGGCAAGCTTCATGAACCTTAGCTTTGGCAATGCGACTGAACAACAGTTTTTAGCCTTATTAAACCATGCGATATATCTTTAGGCCGATTCTCATTGCAATTGGCATAGCCAAGATAAATCAGCCATGGACACCTTAGGTTGAGACCTGAAAATTGGGTATGAAATTTTTCCTCTATATCTTCCCAAGTTTCAATAGAATCAGGGAGTAGGTTTATATACCATGTGAAATCTACTCCAGTGAGGGAGTTACCAAACAATCGGAGTTATAGATACTCATTGCCAGAAACTTCTCCACATTGCATTGTGAAATGGCTAATGTGTTCAATCGTGGACTGTTTCATTTCCCCGGAGAACAAGGTGAACTCTGGTATTTTGTATCTCCTTGGGAATTTGAAATGCCTATCAACCCAACTAGAATATGGCTTCTTATATGATGGCCGATGTATCCTTTTGGTAGTATTGACCACTTCTCGGACCAATTCTATGAATTCAGCCCTATCCATTGGAATTTGGTTTTCCCTAGGTTATTAGTAGACCGGAGGAGGCTTTGGAACAAATTCTGGCTCCTTTGGTCGTTAATGGAACTACCCCTTAGGCATTTGGTCATTGAACAAAGGGTTAACAATAGTTCAACCGTTAGGATTGTTATTCCTGTTATTATTGAAACTGTTAGACCCACTGTACCCAATCCACACGGGTCCTTGAGTGTTTTGACCTGCGTGTTGGGTCCTTGGTGGTGGTGGTATGTAAGATTGAGGATTGACCTGGCTTTCTACCACTTCTTTCAGTGATTGAATACAATGTTGTAACCCTTGCATGTCGCCCCTTAATTCATACAACAAGGTATCTTTTGGCTCCCGAATTACTTCTATCAAGGGGACTTGGGCATCCCGGGAAGGCGAACCCTCCTTATATTGGGAGTGTCGTTGTTTAGGAGAGGTCCTTGGTGGGGTTAGAGGTCCAGCCCTAAAAAGTCCAAGGGCTTGATTGTTTTATTTGGTTAGTGTCCCACCGGGCATTCCAAAATTAGGTGTTTACTGAAAAATGGTTTGCGAGCATGCCAATGCCACGTGGGCATAGATTTCAGTCTTACCTATGACGCCAGGTGCCAGAGCAAATAGTAGGCAGACCGAAGAGAACTTTTCAGTCATCTATCCAACCACAGATTTGAACAAAATCAGGCGATTTGGGAAGAGCCTTACTTCCTTCTAAATGAGTTCTTACAATAAAGGATAACTCAACCACATTTGACACCACAACTTATATAATGAAATGATCAATTCCAAAAGATAATTTATATGCCAGTGAGAGTACTTACAGATTGTGTATTGATCAAATGATCAAACATCTCTCTTGAACCAGACTAATAATAGATGAAATGACTCGGAATCAACAAAGATATCAAACAAATTGAGAATACAAGAGACTTGAAAATGTACTGAGACAATTTCCTAAGATGATACACCTTTGCAGTGGTAATCAATGATAAACCTAAATGATCTTGAACGATCAGACTAAGATAAAAGATAATTTGGGTCTTTTTTCTGGATGATCGAGTGATGATTTCTCCTTATTGGCTTCGATATTTATAGAAGCCAAGGTCTTTGATCATGGCCATGGCGATGTCTTCCTCCTTAGAGCATGTTCAGGCAATCATGGTTAAACATGGCTTAGTTGTGTACCCTGATCATCTATTCACGATTGATTGTGGAAGTCCTCCACTCTTCCTTTACCTGAGTTCCATCAGCACCTCCTCCCTCTTCATTCACGATCTTGGGATCGTGGCTGTTAGGGAATCAAGATGGTTTCCCTGGTTTTTCTCAACTGCTCACCCATTGTCACATGAAATAGGGATAACCGCTTCGTCCAGTCAAAGTCCTCTTTGACTGCACCTATGCTGAGTCAGCTGTCCACCTCAACAAGACTTTTCTGGTGCTAACACTTGCATATTAGGGTTGGTCATGAACAATATAATAATCAAACTTACTTAGATGTTGCACACATTTTTAGTGGTTGTGTCAAATCAAAAGTAGCTTATCAATACAAAGCCAAAAATTGATTTTTGAATCAAATGGTCAGAACCATTTTTCAGGATTTGGCTTTAAACAATAAACACGGGTGATATGGTTAAGGAGCATGAGTACAGAAATGGATGAATTCTTCATGATAGGGATTAAGACTATGCTTTCTCTTTTATGATCCATGCTTTAAAGGATATGTATGAAATCAAGTTACGGAGCTCAAATTTGGTAAGTGGAAATTTGTTGAAGAAATAACTATTCGTCTCGATTGTCTAGTCCGCTTCCACTCTTCTCCTATTCCTTACCTCACTTCCACTCTTCTCCCATTCCTTACCTTGCTGCTATCCAATCGTACAATGGCTGTAGAAGGGAATTATGCTTGAGCAGATGTAGGAAAGGGAAGCAAGAGAAATAAGAACCATTAGAATGAAATTTTTCTATGTTGCTGTTTTTACCCTTGTGTACATCATCCATCTATTTATATAGATGTATCTAATCCCGATGATGTGGTCTTATATGTTCTGTATGCCTTGTAGAAACTATGCATTTTCTTTTTTTTTTTCCACCTTCTTTTGTGTTCTGTTTTAGATTTCTGTAACTAAGATATTTGCTGCAGAGTTTTGAATTTACTGACAACATAGTCTATGTCATAAATGCAGTTCTGATTATTAAAATAGCATATTTTTTATTCATAGTTATTGTTGATTGATAGAGTTGGTGTTTTCTGTATATCAGTTTGTTTTCTGAATATCTCCCACTCCCTCTTTGCGAACGACTATTATATTTTCTGGAGCACAGAACTAATACTGCCTCTAACATTAACTCAATCTGTGAGAGTTCCAAATGGCATCAGGCCATGTCACCAACCTTGAAAAAGGGGAAGTGCTTACTTGCCACAAAACAAGTATATTCGATAAGAAACTGATCAATCACCTTATGGGAATCCCTATGTAGATTTTCTAGAGCCTGTCTAAGATTTCCCTCCCTCATCGGTAGGAACAAGTCCCAACTATTCTCCTTAAAAGATAGGGTTGCTTTGAAAGCACAATGTTGCAAAAACAATCTCCCGTCTACTGCTGTGGAAGAGGCCCTTTTAAAAGCTGTCATGTCAGCCATGCCAAGCTATGCTAAGTCATGCTTTCTAAATATGAAGTCTTTTCCTGGCTGACGAGGGGAAATTTCGGGATAGGAAAAATATTTATCAGACAAAATGGAACAACATTCCACTAGTCAGCTGATGGGGGATCTTGGGTTTAGAGACCTTTACCTCTTTAACTTAGCCCTTCTTGCAATGCAGTGTTGGCAGATTTGTCCGATGGATCCACTCTTTGGGCTTGATTATGTATCTACTTCCGTCATGGTGACATCTTAACTGCAAAAACTAAGGAAGGCTGCTCTGGAGCATGGAAAAGTATCCTCCATGGTCATGATGTTGTATTGAAGGGTTTCCACAGGGAGGTTGGTTCAGGTGAAAGGATCAATATCTGTGATGTAGAACAAACACCACAAACAGTTTTGTGAGTTATATACAAAAAGGGCAAAAAGCTCTAGTAGAAATCATGAGCCATGAAAACGGAATTGCATGAAATTTGGTGAACACCACCACTTTTCACGTAAATTCTTTCGTTAAGGCCCTCAAATCAGTGTCTTTGCTATTTTTAGTATTTTTTTTTCGTTGTAACTTTCTATTCAGAAGTCAAAATAAGATCCCGTTTGTTCTAGAATGTTTCTTAGTGATAATAGTATTTGATTTTGTTATTATTTCAAATTTTCTATTTTTGGTAAAATTTACCAAATTAG
>JAOXJP010000525.1:0-18386 GCA_025762735.1 Platanus orientalis
GTTCTTCAATTGGAGTTGGAGCATTCTCTGAACATGGCCCTTTTAGACCAAGTGGAGAGAACTGATCAGAAATGAGTATAGTTGGAACAAAGGTATCTAATATAAAAAAAATATTTATCTTTTATTGGGTATTGGGCATTATTTGTTCATAGGCAGATTAAGGATCAAGCAAAGAAATTCATGTTATGTTATGTTACTCTGATTTATAGAAGCAAACATGTTATACTTAGAGACACCAGCAGGAGTTGGGTTCTCCTATTCTACTAATACCTCCTTCTACAAGGCGGTGGATGATGAGATTACAGGTATGCTTAATATTCCAAAAACTTTTTATCAGTTCCCTTCTTCCCTCTTCTTTTACCTAGATGATAAATACAGGTCCAATGTTAAGAGCTTTAAATTTATGCTATTTTCCACACCTCATTTCAACTGGGCCTACTCCTGAGCATCGATTTGGATAAAATCTGATCAGTTCAGGGAGTTTTGTTGGATTCAATGGAGACCATTCTCAATTCTGATCAGGTTTGGATCAGAAATGTAGTATCAAATTACTGAAGATCCGTTCTATAGTATCATTGGTGTCATTGTTTATGAGAATCTGTCTCTGATGTATAACCCTGTTTATCTTTGTTTTCTTAAGCCAAAGACAATCTAGTTTTCCTGCAGCGCTGGTTCATCAAGTTCCCACTATACAAGGATAGAGACTTGTTCCTCGCAGGGGAAAGCTATGCAGGTACTATTAAATGACTATACTCTTGTGATTAAACCAACTAAGGGATTTGTGTGTGTGTGTGTGTGTGTGTGTGTGTTGAGGGGTAGAGAGAGAAATATCACTCTGAATGTTCTTTTTATGACCAGGTCACTATGTTCCGCAACTCGCACAACTCATAGTTCAGTTCAACAAGAAGGAGAAGTTGTTCAATTTGAAAGGAATAGCTGTGAGTAATATTAAATTCTGAATCGAACTCTTTAGGAACATTGTCAGACAAAAACTTTCCATGATTGATATTATATAGTATCCTTTGCTTCAAAAAAAAAATAAAAAAATGACAAGTTGTCACGTATATTTAAAAGAGGTATTTATTCTTCTTTTTATTCAATCTGGTATATAAATTGGTTGAGCTGAATTATAGGACTTTCTCCATTTCAGCTTGGAAATCCCCTTTTGGAATTCACTACCAACTTAAATTCAAGGGCCGAGTATTTATGGTCACATGGGATGATATCAGATTTGACATACCGGGTCTTGACTTCAGCCTGTAATTACTCTCGGTACCTAAGCGAGTTCAACAGGGGCCCTGTTTCCTCTATTTGCTCAAGAGTGATGAAACTGGTCGACAGAGAACTAAGTAAATTTATCGATCTATATGGTGTTACACTTGATCTCTGCTCATCAACCCTTCTTTCACAATCCAAGATCCTCACTCGCCTGGTGAGGTTAAGCAATAACTTTTTCATTCTCTGTTCTCCCCTGTTTCTATTGTTGTTAGGACTCATTGGCTATGGTCTTTTGATCTCACAGCATGGTGCAGAGATGTTAGATGTTTGTGTCCAAGATGAAACAGCTAATTATTTGAACCGGGATGATGTACAGAAGGCTCTCCATACTCATCTTTTGGGAGTCACCAGATGGAATGTTTGCAATGAGTAGGTACCCTTTCACTCTTGTAAAAGTGATCTATGCCATATTTATTTAATAATTTTTGGGTGGGTAATAGAAGTTTTATAAAGCCTACAAAAGATTAAATCACTAACATATTAACGTCTCATTGCATCCCTTTTCAATAGCCTAGAACTGTCACAAGGGAACTCACGAAGATATAACAGAATATCTAAATTTTGATTGCAAAAAAAGAAGCTATAAAATCATCCGGATTATTTGCCCATCCATGATTGATTTAGCTCATGATCCTCTGAAAAGTCAGTATTCTTAAATTTTATCACAATTGATCTAGACCTCTAAACAGTTTGAAGTGGATTCTTTACAACTTTAAAGAATTTAGTAACTGTAATGAGTCTCAACAGATCACCAACTTAGCATGCTAAATCCCTAGTAGATTCCCTGCAACTAAATAACACCTTACTAGTTATCCTGTATTTTATCAGAAAATATGTAAATAAAATCCATTGTATTACAACATATATATATATATATATATTCACTTATTTTGAAATTTCATTGGGTTCAATGCTTTCTTCCGTATAATTGTTAGATTTAACATTTCTAGCTCTGTTGTTTGTAGTGTCATCTTCAACAACTATGAACTGCTTAACTTAGAAGTATCCTCAATTCCTCTCTTGGGCTCACTTATCAGATCTGGGATTCGGGTCTTGGTTTACAGGTAAATTTCTTAAGCCACGCTAGGCTGAATTTCTTTCTAATGCTTTGGTTTCAAAATTGAATGCATAAAGTGAAACCAAGTTTTGGGAATCAAGTACTAGCACATCAAAAAGAAAATGCAAATCCACTTTTGGGATGACAGATAACAAGCACTTCTTCCCAAGGTCAGACCAAGAAAAACAACAAATTAGCTCGTGCTAGCTAAAATTAGTGAGACATGTTATCAGTACTAAAGCACACAAACCATTGATTTTATTCAAGAGTTCATTTAAAGACAATTCAAGGTCTTGTTTGGAGCTAATTATGCATTTAATCTCTATTACAGTGGAGATCAAGATTCTATTATCCCATTGACTGGGAGTCGGACATTGGTCCATCAATTGGCAAACCAGTTGGGGCTGAACACAACTGTGACTTACAAAGTATGGTTTGAGGGAAAACAGGTTAGTCTCTTGATAATAACTAATATAAATCATGTTTTTCTACTTGGGTTTTATTTAATTTCTTTTCTTTAGTTTTTTTTTTTTCACTCTAGAAATATTTATGCAAGAAAGAAAAATCATTCAAAATAATGTAAAGTCAAAACTCAGGAATATCACCTTGCTGTAGTTTACAGCTAAAAGTGCTTAGTATTAACAACCTCTGATCCAAATGATGGAGATAACAAAGTATCAGTCTGAACATTTGCATTGTTTGTTTGTTTGTTTTTTATGCAAAAAACTATTATCATAAGGTATGCTTAATTTTCAGCCTTGGCTTTCATTTCATATGTTGAAGAATTTTGACGTCTTTTCTTTACAGGTTGGTGGATGGACACAAGTTTATGGTGATATCCTTTTCTTTGCCACTGTTAGAGGAGGTTCTCACGAAGTTCCATTCTCACAACCAGAGAGATCACTTGTGTTATTCAATGCATTTCTGCAAGGCAAGCCATTGCCAGAAGTATTCTGATCTAGAGTAGTCCAAAAATAAGAATTGAGTGCAAGTATAGTTTTGTTTTTGGGTAAGATTTGGAGAACAAGTAGCTAATGGTGTAATATTTAGTAAACATAAATGATACTAATCCTCTAAGTTTCATATGTTCCCTGGGTTTCAATGTCATGAAATTTCAAGTTGGAGAAATTTTCTAAAAGATACCATGGATGATAACCGTATTTTAGAAGTTTTCTACTATCAAATGGGTGAACCTTGGGTCAACAATATTAAAATTATACAGAGAAGATAAAACCAAGAAAATAAATCTTCCCTTGCCGTTTAGATAATCTTTAACTATCTAATCTACAAACATTGTAACCAAAGGATGATACTTGTCTCTGAGACTGAAAAACACTGGAAATAGAAAGATACACATGTTGAGTAGTTAATCCATGAGCACTCTATAATATGTGAAGAGATTCATCTATATTCGAGCTAGTGACTCCATGGAGGCATCATGCCTCATCAAGAAGATGTCGTAGAATTTAGGAATTGGAACACATGTATTTATAAGAATTATTTCAAGGGTTTATCCTCCTCTCAAAGCCCCCTCCCAAAAGCATACTCAGCCAAGGCCAACAACTACCTACATCATTTGTTATTTTCTTTACGAATTAACTAAATTTATAGAGATAAGAGACTTCAAGTAAACAATTTTCATTACGGAATCTCATCATTTAGGAAGCAAGGTAATAGATGCAATATGTACCCCACATGGGATGGAGCTGAAGGGGACGTACAAAGGCATCTAGAGGCACTTATGGGTAATAAACATGGTTATTTTTTTGATGCCTTACTAATGGGTAATAAACATGGTTATTTTCTCCATCTCCACCAATCTCTTAGACTGCTCTAACTGGTTTACGGACTTTCAGAGAAGGGATATATAAAGATAAAAGATCGAATTGTTTCTTGAGCATTAAAAGAAACATGAGATGCATGGTACTCAGAGAAAAGCAAACAAGCCAACAAATGATGTTGCCTTTATGTGAGATATTGCTTTTTAATAATGATATTGTTGTCAAAACAGAATTGTACTAGTACAAGGTGGTGCATGGATGTTTGAGTGATTCCGATCTGTTCTTAAAAACATCTCGTGTCCATGCACCCTTAATGTATCGGTCCTTAAGTTATGAATGATATTATAGAGTTTTTACATCCAAAAAAATTGTTCTAGGGTGGAAATTGCGGCAAAGATATTGGTAGAAAGAATGAGTTGGATTGAGTCTTAGTTTATACATCCAGGGTTAGGTTCTTTCAGTGAGTTGGATTGAGTATATATGTGTTGATTAGGCACCATGTGTTTAGGTATAAACCCTTGGCTTCGAGGAGACTACTAGGTTTACTGGATAAAATACCCCATTGCTAGGCCTCCAAAGGTATATTCTCGTGAATGAGGCCCCATTGGATAAGGTTTTGGTGGTTTGTATATTTGGTTACTAGAGATGAAGGGTTTATAGGATAGCCAGATTTGCTGGTCACTCAACCACAATTGCTGCGGGAGAGAAGAGTAGAGAGAGGAACAAGGTGAAAAAACATTGGGCCATATAAAAGAAAAGGAGCCGCCTTGTAGGGGTGAAAGAACTGCATTTGACCTCCCTAGCATTGGCTCTCTTGAGCTATAATTGGTGATCAATGTCGATGACTATTTAGACACATCATCATGACTGCTTCATGGGTATTGGATCGGTGAGGCTTTTCTACACTCGGCGTAGAAAACGCCTAGGTCAAGGGCGGCCACATCAGCGTCAGAAGTGATTTACACACCCCAAAAAGTGAAAATCACTTCTGGCACTGATGTTCCCGCCCGCTTGACCATCAGCGGAGGCTAGGGGAGTTTAGGGGTTGGCATATAAAATCCAAGCCGGTATTGGATATGTAAACTTACTATAGGGATTGAAATTGAAATTCTTGAGCTAAGTAAGATTTCAAAATTTAAAGTGTACTTTCAGTTCTCTATTTTCTCTCCAAAATTCTGTTAAGAGTCCAAAATGAGATAATTAAATGGGTATATTAAGATTGCCATGAGCCTTGAGACTAGGAAAATGACAAAATAGAAGTTGAAGCCCCCATGTGACCTTTCATGTATCTGCCACCTAGTGCACGTGTCAGCTAGGGAATCCATGATCTTAAATGTCAACTAATAATTGGATAAAGGAGACCACGTATTAAGTGTGTTACACTTTGTATAAAGAGCCATATGTGAACCAGAGAATTTATGTTTTCAAGGACCCAATAATGAATTGGATAAAGAAAATCATACAGTCCTAGTACTTGAAGGTGTGCATTACCCTAAGTATGGTTGTTTAAATAAGTGCATACTTAGTCTAATGATGCACAATCCTCATGTCTCTATGTCTACATTCTCTCATACCGCCTCTGGAGTGTGAAGGATCTATGTGTAGCACAGGGACCACCATGGGAACCAACATGTCGTGGTAGAACCAGTGAGATACAGGGAAGATGGAGGAATGAGACATCTAGAGCATGAAAGATCAATTTGTGGCACGAGGCCCCACTTTGGTGCATCGACACTCTTCAAATAGTCGTCTATGGTTGTCCATTCTGTGGGGGTACTCACTCGACCTTTTGTCTAGGAGCCATTCCTACCTTATGTTATCTTTTAATCTGGTTGACTTTTCCATCTCCACACCCCTTTTCTGACTTTTCTCAAGATGTGTAACCATGATTCTAATGGTTACAAACCTTACCAATACGAGAAAAGCCCTAAGACTGAGGGAAACACTTCTAGCATCATGAAATCCAACTCCAACATAGAAAACTAAGGCAATATTATCAAGGTATGGGGTACCTAACATAATAAACTAGTAAGAACTCAAATCTTGCAATCCTTACGTACATCTATATACAATTGTACAAATATTGATTGAGTTATGGTTGCATTGGGTTTCCCCAAGCCACAACCCAATTTCAGAGAGGGTTATCTTTGTCAGCCCTAACTTAACCCAAAAAGGGAAACAAACCAGTCCAACCTTAAACTAAAACTGATTGGGCTACTCGGATTGGCTGGAGTCCGACTCAAGTTGCAAATATAGATCAAGCAACAACAAACAGGCTTGGATTATGTGCAAACGAATCTCGTGAGAACTGTTCAAACGGCACCAAAGGGGCTGACACATCAGTACTGAAAAGTGATTTACACTTTTTGGGGGGCACTTATCACTTTTTGGTGCTGATGTGTCCACACCCTGATGCCGTTTTCACAGTTCTCACGAGATTCGTTCTCACCTAATTTTTTTTCCACAACAAAAGGGCTAATCCCAATCTGACCATTAAGCTTTCCTACCTACTCAGTGGGGAACCATAATGACCATTATCGTTACAAGGGAATGGACTAACTTAAATGATGAACAAATCTCGTGATACCCCCTTTGTACTAACAGAATCATTTGATTGGTTTCTATAATTCTCACACCTTTGCAATGGTATGATTACATTTCTCCACATTTAAACTAATTTGTAATTAATTCCTTTATAGTTGTAGTAGCTTCGTCTTTCATTTAATTGATTAGGAGGCCTAAAAGTTTGGGAATCATAAAAACTATTTTTTTGATTATTTTCTTTTACATAAAGGATTAGGAAGCATGAATATCTCTTTTAAAAAGGCACAAGGAAGCATTCATGCGTTTTTTTATCCTTTTCATCCTTCTAAAGGGCAGTAGTGAGCTGGATGCGGAATACAAAATAGAAGATGAACTAGGCACCAAATCATTTACGTCTCCTTTGAATTTGAAAATGCTAGATTCTTATAAAGATATGTGCCACCTAGCCACCCAGTATTTTATTTGTTGAAAAAATCCATATGTTTTCACATAGATGTAAACACATGTAAAACATTCAATTTTGTCAATATTACTCATATTTTTTTATTTAAAAATAAAATGAATGACATTATCTATAAAATTGAAATGCAATGTTTTTATTTATTTATTTATTTGAAAAAATCCATGTCTTGATATTCAATGAAATAGCTCGGAGCTTCCAACAACAAAACATTTGTGTAATAGGCCACAATATTAAGGTGAGTTTACGAACTTTTGTACTCTTTTGTTCATATTAGATTTTTTTAAATGTTTTGTTCTGTTTAAGCATTAATATTTTATTTACATTCATCTCATTTTAATTGTGAATTTTAAATAATAACAATATGCTACTAAATATATATGTTTTTATGTATGCAACTAAGATTATATTCCTTTTTAGACGGTTTTTGTTATTGTCAACACCAAATTTTGGCTTATACCTATCATAGTTTCAGTCATGTTTCCTTGGACTAGATATAGGCACAATCTAACCTTAAGTGGTACACCAAACCTACAGTCTTTGAAAGATATTAAAACCCAGAGAGGCTCAAGCCAAGACTTTATGTAACAACCCTACACATGTTTCATGTATTAAATTGGATCATAGATGCATAATTAATACTTAGTCATCTTGAACATAGTTAATTTTGTAATCTAAATTTATTAGTGGTATTTTGACAAACTTAGGTGAGTGAGAAAATTGGATTAAACCTAAAAGGAAAAAAAAAAAAAAAACAAAAACGAACCATGGACTTGACTAGTACTGAAGTTGTCATAGATAGAAGATTTGGGGTAACTTTAAAGTTAAACTTGTAGCAAATTTAAACGAATTAACGATCAAACTATATATCATTGGAAAGATCTTAAAATCTATTTTCCAATGTTACAAAGTGAATAAGAGTTTCCTTGATGAAGTTATGATCGTTTTCCCACAAAATATCTATGGTGATGGACTAACTTATTTGAAATAACTTTAGAGATACACCAGTAATAATGTAAGAAGAATTAATGAGCAAAATTTATTTCATTGAAAATGTATTGAAGTCTAGGTTTTCAACAAAACAAACGGTGAGAAAATCCGAGTTCTTTAGAGAAAACTATGATCATTTTCCCATAAGGTGTATGCTGAAAAAATCATGGGTAGCATCATGAAATTAGAAAATTTTGTACAATTGCAAAAATCATGATCTTTGCGAGATTTTGAGGGATTTTTCACTAGAGACCTATCTAAATACAAAATTAGGGATTAGAATTGTTATTTAAGTATATAAAAACATAAAAATTCATGGGAGAGATGACCTTTTAAAGAGTTTTACAAGTTTAAAGATTTTGGATAAGAAAACCAAGAAAAAGCTTAAAGAAGAAGAAATGACACAAAGCTTAGATTTTTTGCAACAAGGGACAAGTAATGATGTAAATCATACTTGTTTTGGTTTTCTATAGGATCTTAGAAGTTCTTTGATAAGAAAGTTAAGTTAAAAAATTTATGATTCTTTACAAGAATAATGATATGAAACCTACATGTTTCCCTATTTTGTTTAAGATCTTAGAGCCCCTTAATGAAAATATATGATTTTGTAAGTGATCTTTCATTGTTTTGTTTCTTAAATTCTTACAAATAAGAAAAGTTTTAAAAGGCTTATGATCTACTATATGTGTTGGTTTGTATAAGTTCTATATTATACAAATGTTGTAAACTATTTATTGTTTCTTCATGTTTGATGCATGATTTTAAGTTAGTACTTAAAGTTACACGTTAGTCATGTTTTGATTAATACTTATAAGAATCTATACTTAGTTTATTCAAGTTTTGAAAAAAGGGAACCATGTTATACATAATTTTCTACAAGTATTAGCATCATTCATGTTATCTTATATTTTTTAAAAGAAAATATTCTTAGATATGTTTAGATGAGCTTAGAAAATTCTCTGTTTTACAAAGTGAATTAAGCATGTATTTATTATGTGTTTTTACAAAGAAAAACATAAGTTTAAGAAGAAAAAGAAGATATTTTGAAAAAATAAATTGTTAGAAAATAAGACATGCATACCTTTGTGAATATATGTGATAGATTGTGATATGATAAATTCTATGATGTGTTGTATATATGTTATGTATATTGTTGTGTAGAAATCCCTTGATGGTTAGGGTAATGTGAAACTCAATAGTTAGAATATAAGTATGTGAGTTGTGTTTAAAAGAAATACATGTGCATAAGTTTAGTTTAGAAGGTCCTTATGGATTGAAGTATGGAGGTCTTAATGACTAATATGAAATTAATGTGAAGTATGTGATGTAAAAACTTGTCTAACAAGTATATATGTGGGCTAGTGCATATGAGATGTGATGTGATGTGATTGTGTTAACACCTAAGAAGATTTAAAGAATGAATACCCATAGTGTTTCAGACTAAGACTCTATATGAGTTTATGTATTTGTGACTAACCAAACTATCAAGTACATATATAGGCTTGTGACTAACTTGTCTTTAAAGTATATATGAAAACTTGTGATGACTTGCCTTTTAGATACATATGAAGGCTTGTGATAACCTACTTTTCAAATTCATATGAAAGCTTGTGTGTGATGTAATGCAAAACATGGCCTATAGGTTCATCCGTGACCTTGTGACGATACGATAAGATAGGAATTTGACAACCTAGGTTATTTGGGTAGAAGATAAGAACCCAAGATGGGTTAAGAGTGATAAGTTTTATTCGTAAAAATTTAGTGATCCTAAGTGTGAAAGAAATTAAAATGTGGGAATGCTTGAAATTCTTAAATGAATTTAAGTGTTTAAAGATCCTTTAACGATGTAAAAAGAAAGTTTTGAATGATCATAAACATATAAATGAGCATATGAATAAAGAAGAAAACTATGAAATTAGGAAAAATAAGGTAAATATGTGAACCTTAGGTATTCAACTAAAGTTTGTGTGTGATAATGTGTTTGTATGAAGTAAAAGAATAAGTTAAATATAAGATAAATTATGTTTTTTTTTATAAGCATCTACATGTGAAACTTTTGATTTCAGTAAATGAATGTAAGTCTTGTTTTAAAAAGTTAAGCTCAGTTTTCGACAAAGTATATTTTAGAAAAGCAATTCGAGAAGAAAAAGTTTTATAAAAATTCATGTTATGCCTTAGCATGTTTCTGATTTATTTATATTATTATTTACGAGCCATGGACTGACCCATGTACATTATTTTTCAAATTAATGTGTTTTACATGTGTTGTCCAATGGAGGCAAAGAAGATATGATTTGTGATGAAAAGCTTTCATTAGAGGATTTATTTTATGTTTCCTGTTTAAACTTTATTTCAGACTTTGATGCTTAATTAATGGTTTTTATTTTAATTTTAGTTTTATGTGGATCTCTATAAGGGATATGTTAGTTTACTTTAAGTTTATGAATTCATGAGTTTGGATTTTATTTAGTCTTATGGATCATGATGAGTTTTATCCTTAGTATGATTTATGGAAAGTAATATTTAAAAATTTGAGGTCTTGTTTATGAATAAGGTTTAGATTTTCTTCCACTATGTTAATGTGAGATTAGATATATGATTTCGATCAAATAATAATATGAGAAATGTTTCCACAAATTTGTAATGATTGTGTAAGAAAAGTAAAAAATTTATAAGGCCCTTTAATAATACTCCGTTGTGAAGGGTCTTGAACATGCATAAATTAAAAGAGTGTTAAGTAAATTAACATTCTGGAGTCTTATTTAGGGATGACATTTAGGGTTGTTATACTTTTAAGTCGATAAAAATATGCTTTTGGGAGGCTTTCTCGAAGCATTGGTCACAATGAAATTCATTGAATTCTCAACATTATAGATTGTATAGAATTGTTCCCAAATATCATTCCCTAGCCTTCCACCACCATTTTCCCAGTGTTCACACTAGAAAACATTGGATCCTTAGACCAATCATCAAGAAATCATTGTTTTTTGTTGTACGAAACTTTTTGATTAAGTGATGGGCATGTCTATAATGTAAATGCTAGATATTTATACCACTTTTTACTACTTCTTATAGGCCACACTTTTCCTCAAGACACTCACAAAATTTTGTCTTTTTGACCCTCCAATTCTTACTCCCAACTTTCTTGGAAATTACACATTTTGATGGTTGATCACCCTACATATGTTGGATTTTATTTCTAAATTAACTAGTGTGATCAATGGATCGAGAAAACAAAAAAACTATAATATTGTAGACATTGGTCCCAAATGAAAGATATTGGAAGATATTTAAAAGGCATTATTGAGAGAAGGCATATGCCCCTTAGACACATTTTTCACCAAGGGCATTTAGTGCAATGACCTAGCAGCCCTTGTGCTTGACACATGTCAACACTCGGAGGCACTAAGTCATCACTTGGTATTTATTGATGATATCATCCATGACAATATCTCTACCACATATTACCATCCAATTATGTTTCTTATGAATCTCAAAATATCTCATTTCAAGAGATATATAAGTGTGCCATTGAAATTAAGTAATGCTTACTCCACCCCTTGTGACTCATGCTAATCCCAATTAGCACATATGATCTAACTCAAAGTTGTATATGTATGAAGGAGATCCCCTCTATGTTTTACATTGTTTGGGAGAAAGAGGCTCTAATGAAAATTGAAACTTGGAGATGTAAAGAAGAAAAGGAAGGAAGAAGGGAGGAAGAATAAGAGTTTCTTCTTCTCTCCCAACTTTTTACTTCTAAGTTGGGGCTCACCAGTCAGCAAGTATTCAGGAGCACCCATAAAGACCTGAGGGGTGGTCATGAGTCCTTGCAGTATTGTGGTGAACCCTTAAACCTGATATACTTCTCTTTTTTTTTAAGTACTAACATGTAGTGTTTGTCTTCGGACAAGAAGTTAATAGCTAAGGTACACACACCTCTTATTCTATATTAAATCAATAATAGGAAGGCTTAGAAACAAAAAAAAAACATATATAATGTCAAGTGACATTGTAAAATGGGCGTATTGGAGTGCCTAACACCTTTCCTCAATGTACCTAGAATCTCAAGATGAAAACAATACAAAAGTATACACTACAAATGTTGCACCCCAAACCCATAGCCCAATACAAACTCGATAACTTTTTTTTTTCATATGATAGTTCATATTCATTGTAACGGAGTAACTTAGTCTTCACTCACATATACATATATCACTAGGCATTGGGCATATTTATCATTCATTTACATATCCAATACACAACACATCATAATAATATCATTCTAATGTCACTTCACATACCATCAAAGATACTAAAATGAACTACCAAGAATCCATATTCAAAGTCATATTGGGTGCCATTGCACCCACTATCACATCAATGGAACTAGTCTAAATCAATGGTTCACATCCATAAAATGAGTCTCTACATACGTGCTCAACATATAACTACAAAATAAATTCTTATGCAACCATATGGTTCACATCGAAAAACTCTCATCAAAGTTGCACTTACTCTACATCTGAAAAATATTGTGGAAGGATGAGTCCACAACTCACAACCAATTACTAAACATACAATACAATGTGGAGGGTCAAGTATAGGCATAGCATGAGTATTTATAATATGTGCAAGTCAAAATGATGCAATGCATAAATCCTTTAAAAGACATTTTCAAAACAATTTTCACTTTTCTAAATATGGTATGAAAAGCTAATAAGATGGTATACTAAGTCCACTTCCAAAACACTCATTCTGATTACATACGATAAGTCATATGCTTTTCAAAACACTATTTCAAGTTCATTCAAAAAATCATACATTTTTCAAAACACTACTTCCAAAACATACTTGAAAATTCTTACACTTTTCAAATCACTATTCAAAATCACATTTGAAAGTTATTTCACTTTTCAAAACACCATTCAAAACACTTTCACATATTATCCTGTGATGGTTTGCATCATTTCACCCTAATGAAGGGGTCCACTTATTCTTGTTTAACCCCCAACAATAGAGTCCAAACCTCTTGTTCAACCCCCATGAGTAGGGTTCACTTATCTTGTTTAACCCCTAAGAGTAGGGTCTTGAACATCATGTTTAACCCTCATGAGTACACTTCTCTTATTTAACCCCTAAGAGTATGGTCCACAACATCTTGTTTAACCCCAGTGGTCCAAAATTCTCACACTTTGCCCTATGAGGGAATCTAAAAACACTTGAAAAAAAAAAAAACTTATTTAGGTTTCAAATATATGTCATTTGGAAATTCATTTCATATACACTCTTTTCAAAACTTTCAAACTAAACACTTTTTTATAAGGTACCAATTTGGAAGAATAAAAAACATAAGCAATGTGATGCTCTCTCAAAACTAAACACATTTCAGTATGAAACTAACTTGGAGTTCCAAAACATTAATTCCAATATTTTTTGAAACAAAATGAAGGACTAGACATTCCAGAGGTGCGGGTATAACTTGCCCTATAATAAAGTCTTCAGAGGACTTTGAATATGCTTCTGCGAATAAGCATTCAAAAGGAGCATCTTCTAGTAAGTCGATTCAATATGTTGTTATCATATGAGAGGAAAATTTTCATTTAGTGGGTTGTCTACCCAACCCTCGTGTATCATCTTTGTTCTTGGAGTGAAGGACTAGATGTTCAAATTGATGAGTTAGAGCTTCCTTGCCCTTATAAGAATCCTTCTATTTCCCTTATTGGTCAAAGCCACAACTCTTGAGTAATTAGGGAATCAATTTTATGTGTGGCAATAAATTGTCCATCTTTGAGCTCTCTTTCTAACATGGGACCTGAATCATCTTTTAATTGAATAGGGACTTCAAGGAGGAAAATTGTGGGGGATTGATAAGAATTGACCCATACCCTTAATATTGTGCTAATGGAAAGACAAAATTTCACGCCACTGTATCAAGCAACAAAGTGGGTTTGTCCCTCGTTGCTTTGACAACATGTTGTATGTTGAGCATTTGCGGCTTTACATTATTATTATTACCATTGTCATTATCTAGAGTGTTGTGTGGTGCTTTTCGGGGGTTAGTTTTTTTGATAATATATAGCATCAACAAAATAAGCATTTATCACCTAAAATAGGTTGTCGTCAGCTATGATAGTACCATGAGTGTCTTGTCAGGGGTATTTAATACACTGATGGAATGTAGAGGGGACGACTTGATATTTATGCATCCACGACTGCCCGATAAGGGTGTTATAAGCAGTATTTGCATCAATGATATAGAAAGGTGTACAATCTTCTATGTGGCCAAACTTAGTTCTCAACCTAATAAAGCCAATAGGATGTTGTTCATTCTGATTGAAACCTTAAATAACAAGGGTATTAGGCTTAACATGATATGAGTTAACCCCTAGATAAGCCAATGTTTTAGTTGAGAGTATGTTTACCATTGAACCACTATTGATCATTACCCTAGACACTGGTTGATTATCAATAGTACTTGTGATAAATAATGGTTTATTATGGTGATGATCATTGGAGTACTGATCAGTGTCCTTGAACGTAACTGTGGGCATACATAACCCTTATCGTGTTACCGTTTGCCAAGAAGATCTAGCTACTTCATCATTTGTAGCGAACTTGTCTGGATGAGTTAGTGCATATACTATGGAGGCCCTGAGTTCTGGTGACATACGGAGAACATCATAAACAATTAATAATAATAGGATCTTCGTAAGATGTGTCATTACATCATATGGGATAGGATTATCCATCTTGATAGCCTTGTTATGCTCAGCCTCCATAGTGGCCTTTTTTATTACGTCAGCCTATTGGTTGGTGGCGGGGCCTCGCGGTGATATCTATTTCCCATATCGTAACTTAACTTGATTAATGTGCCAAGTGTGCAACTGACGTCCCTCTACAGGGGTAGTAATTTTATGTTTGGTAACATTACAAGCCTCCATCTATTAATGGGTGGGCGTTTCGTCTTCAAAAAAGTCTTGAGATGAAGTGACAAAGCTAAAGTTATTGGCATTAGAACCATCCGGGTCAGTAACCAGGGGCATCATATTTCATAGGGATGAGTCACGATGGAGAGTTTGCCATAAATTTAGAGCATCTTCATCTTCTTCAGCTGAAATCGAGGATTCATTGGTGTCCATGTCGACATCCCATTAATCTCGTGGCAAAAACTGTATCACACTTTATATATACTGGAGATCATGCCTATATATACCCTTTGACGGCAATAAAAATGACTAACGAGCATTGGCCACGAAGAGATATGACAAAATGGTAAAGTTAATTACCATTCGAAAGCATGCAAATCCAAGGAAACCCTAAAAAATCGCACCAATAGATCATGTGCAATGCCCGATAGTCCAATTTCTTGCAAGAAATTACTGGTATGATAATGTGGATCTTCGTCCCCTGTATATAATGTGAGTGGAGGATGCTGGTATCCATCAGAAAATTGAGTAAGATATACTTCATTCTTGATATGTTGTCTTGACTCACCAAAGTGTCGTGAGTCAACCACTTAAGTAATGATTTGATCTGGGGGACCTACAAATCCTTCATAAGTATGTTGTTGAGGAGGTTGTTTCAAAGGATCAGTGTTCCAAGGATCATAAGGTTCCATGCCTAGCCTCATGAATTCTTGGATAAATATTTTGATAAAAGAACCCCAAGAAGGTGTGTTTTACGGTGCCAAGTCCATATACCAATCTAGATGTAGACCATCTAGAGAGAGTGAAAATAGTCACAACAACAGATTGTTATTATGCATCACTTCTTTACATGATATCATAAATTTGAACAAATGATGCCAAGGGCATTGATAGTCTTTATCTGAAAAAATGGCAAATAGGGGAACATCAAAGCTAAGGGGGAGTGCTTCCAAATATACAGCTTGATAGCAAGGAAAAATTCATCTCCTAAACTTGCTTAATGCATTCCGAAAATATGTGTTTTCATGGAGTCATGGGTAGGCATGTAATTCTTGACAGAAGAAATGATAGATCATGTATAGAGTCTGCCAATGTAATAGAAATGTTGTCAGTGTTATACCCAAACCATGTAATTGGAATTGTTAGCCCTTTGGAGTGATCTTAGTATATTAAATTATTATGAAACAAATCAATCAGTATTGTTAACCTACGTGGCACGATTGTTGGTTGTATGACCCTGGGTGGGCGAGGATTACTATCATATATAATCGACGCCATGTTGCAAGTAATGACTAGAAACTGAAGCAATTCCTCGGGTATAATTCTTTCAATGTCACCAGTATTCGCAAGGATTGTTCTAACAAGTCATCTATATGGAGTAGTGGTTAAGAAGCCTTGTCTTTAGGAACCTTTCCTTTCTTCTTGGTGACCCCCTTCATATGTAGTGTCCTTTTCTGAGTACGTTTAACAATGTTATGTATCCGTTCTGTCCCTGCTTTAGCGGACTATAAAGTTTTCTTACATGTACATTTTCTCTCAAATATAACATAGTTGTCTCCCTCATCATCACGGGTATCCTAAGGGCTTATTGTGATGAGGTCATGTATATTCTCATCAATGAAGATATCATTTGTGGCCATAAACCTCATGTCTGCATCCAACTCCACAATTTTTTTGTCAATCAACTCTTAAAGCTTATCCTTAAAGATGAAGCAATCTTGTAGGGTATGACCTACGATACGATGATTGTGGGCCTCAGTTTTCGCACGACAGGTGGATGAACTGGCAATGGGTTTTGCAAGATGTCATTATGAGTAGAAACTGGTAAGGTCGAGGCTGGACTAAAAACAATCTTTTCTTGGTCAATCAAGTCTTAGTTATGATGTTTGAACTGAAAACACCTATTAGTTGCATGACTTGGCACCTGGTGATAGGCACAATGTTCATTTGGATTGTAAAGCCTTGGGAGTGGGTTTGGTGGTGGACGCGGGACAAGTGGATAAATTTGTCAACTGGTGATCAGGCCATCTAGCATGTGAGAATAGGAATAAGGCAATGGGGTAAACTCTTTTCTTCTTTTCTCTAGTTGAGGTTGAGTTAAAAAGTTATGTTGGATGGCTTGTTGTTGCTGGTATGATTGTTGTTGTTGAAACTGTGGTGATTGCTGATGTCGCTGTTGATGTTGCTGAGTGGGAGCCATAGGGTTAAACGACATTGGAGGAGATGAAGCTTGTGGGATGATTAGCTGCACCTCACCCACTTTGTCTTTAGTAACTGACTCTTTAAAGGGGAGCTTCAAGGTACTTATCGAATTATCAGTGATAATGCCTTCTCGGATCATCTTTTCTACATTCCCGACGGCACGAGCCACTAATGCAAAGTTGTCATGAGTTTGGGCCAGTAACATGTACTGGTATACTGGGCCTAGTGTCTGTATGAATGCATCTATCAATTCTTCATCTTCCATAGGGGTTCTTAGATTTGATGCCATCTGTTACCATCTATAAGCGTACTCATTCATGTTTTCACTCGTCTTTGGATTTATTCTTTCCAAATCTGCTTTCCTCGATTGAAGTTTAAGGTTAAAACGAAAATGAGCCAAGAATGCTTTTGACAGTTCCCTCTATGAACTAGCTTGTGATCTATCTAGGGTAGCATACCATTGGAGTGCATTACTGATCAAGCTTTTTGAGAAAAATATCACTAAAAGCTTTTCGTCTTTCCTGAACTGAAACATATCATTGCAGTACATCCTCAAGTGGGTTTGAGGACATCCCTTTCCGTCATACTTCACAAAATCTGAGAGTTAAAATTTTTCTGGAAGACACCCTCCTGGATAGTAGCACAAATCTTCAAAATCCATAACCCCTATTTGACAGCTTATTTTTAACTTCTCCATTTCTCTTAATATTTTATCCATCTTTTCTCTCATTCCATCTGCGCCTATAGAGGATGGATTTTTTTGCAGGGATGCATGTGGTGCTCGATGAGGGAATGCGAAATCATGTGTTTCCTCTTCTTCCCTTTCATTATAAGGTGGAGGGGATTGGAAGGTGAACGGCTGTTCCCTATGTTGGGTATGGCTAACCGAAGGAAGGAATTCAAGCATGGTTGGGGGAACTGTAGAGAAGTTAAATATGGGTGTAGCATTAGTGGAGCTATGTTGGGGATGAGTTTGGGTTCGAGGTGGTGGGGGTGAAGGCATAGTGGTCTCAAATGAGAAAGATGATGTAGACCTTGACGGTGTACCCGTGGACGGGCAAGTGAATGATGGGTGAGACGATGATGGGTTAATTCTTGATGCCATTCTTGTTTCCTGAAGAGACTGAGTGAGCAATGTGATGGCC
>JAOXJP010000535.1:0-18386 GCA_025762735.1 Platanus orientalis
GGAAAGAATGGGGATGGCCTAAAAAGGGGAGGTTATCTAACCACCTTGGTTTCTTAGGATGCCTAAAGTCAATTCTAAAGAGTTAATGTTACCCATTGAAAGAAACCTCTGGACCCTAAGCCAAAATTAAGTGTTGACAATATATTAATTAGTTTAACAAATAAATAAGAAAAAACAAATGTGGGCATAATATAATAATATAAGAATGATAATTTGGTAAATCATTCTAGGAGAGAAACAACGATAGAATCAATTCTCTCCCGCTTAGTCTTATCTTGTCTTTTGTTTAGAAGGCAACATAAAGCCCTAAGACGCTTTTTGTGCAAGAGCCGATTCTAATGCACCATTATATATGTTATTTATCTCTCATTAGGAAAGGATATTTAGGTAAATAAACATCATTGTTTAGATGCTTCAAAGGAATCAAAAGCCCTAATTTTAAGTCTCGGTTAGTTGAAAAAAGAAGAAGAATAAGACGGAGAGAGATTGGCCAAAGGTCTCAACTATAGAGCTTAGTGATGAGACGGCTAAGAAAGAACCCGTCTTTCACGTAAGCTTCACCATCAGTTTCAACATTTTCATAGAAGCAATCGAGTCTCTTGAGAGAAACCTACCCAAGTTAATTAGCAGGAACGGTGAGTTCATTTGTCTGGGTTCTCTTCGTCTAGCTACACAACCTATATGGGTATATTGGACTGGTATTGAAGAGTTTCTACTTAATGTCAATGAAGAAGAGGAAGCCATTTGTGTTAATTTGCTTTAAAATCTTGTGAATCCATTTGAAACCTACAATTTTCATTCTCATAGAAGAGTGTGAGTCTATGAGAAGTTTCAACAACCCCTCAAAATATGTGTCACCACTCAAAATCTTAATTTTTTTTTTATAGAAAGTGTAATAGGATATATCCAAATTTGTATATAAAATTCATTTAAATAAACGAATACGAATACAAATTTTATTTTTAAATATTCACAGATATTCGAATTCGCATTTGATATTCTATTAACTAAATGAATACGAATATGGATGCATCTATACCTAAATCAAATTCACTTCATTTACAACTGTCACAACCCAAATCTGCAGGCTAGAAATTAGGCCTGGTTCAGATCCGTGACATGGGAATGATCCTCCCCAAACCCGTTTCTCATGAAGGGGAGAGACCAACGAGCTCAGGGTGAATCATCAACCCTCTTTCTTATTTATGTTTCATTTTCCATATAGTTGTATTTGCTTATCTTTTCACATCCATTTTAGTCCCTTCAAAATAATAATCACATCACATCGAAATAGAATAACAATTGTAAAATAAAATCATGTGCAACATAAATAGAAATAAAACCATGACCATCTAAAAGTATCTCATAACCATCCAAAATAAAATGGCCTAAACCTTCCTATAAAGTATACACAATCATTGGCCATGAAGGGACTCATATCAACTAAACAAAGTACTACATCACTGATAAAGTAAACTAAAACTAAAATGGAATGTATCATCCTTAGGCCCGAAAGCCCATTCTTCATCTCTTCATCGTCCTAAGGCGCAATCCAATCTGTGTGCCTACACATCTGCGGGTGGTGCCAATTGGAGTAAGATTGATGGGCTTAGCGAGAGGGTATGCAGTTTATACAACACTAAAGGAAGCCAAAGATAATTATAGTAGCAAATGAGAAGAATCAAGATAAACTAAGGAATCAAAGTAGGAATAAAGTACATCACATTTACTAAACATGTATCCTTACTATGAAACAAGTACACACATGTCACAAGATAACCACAAGAGAGTCCAAAGTAAACTAAACTAAATCCTAGATATGCCACATGTTACATGTCACATACTAAGTACTATATGTACATGTCAGGTGCTATATATCCCATGCCAAGTACTACATAACACATGTCAACTCATAAGGGGTCTTTATCACATAATGAAGTCCAATGTAAATAAAGCATGAAAGGTCTCTGTAAAATCTAAAACATATAACACATATGAGGGTCTCTGGTAAAACAAATGACATAACTCCTGTGAGAGTCTCCGATAAAACAAATCACATAACCTACATAAGGGTCTCCAACACCTATTAATGTGACCCGGTGATTGGGTTCTTAAAGCCATAAAGGCTAACCCACAAAGGGATCTCTAGGGTCATAAGACCAATGGGCATGACAGCCGTCTTCACCTATTAATGTGACCTGATGATTAGGTACCTATAGTCATAGAGGCTAAACCACAAAGGGATCTCTGGGCCCAAGAAGGTCAACCCACATAGGGGTCTCTAGGGCTACATCTAGTCAACCCACATAAGGGTCTCTAGGGTCATAAAGACCATACATATATATAGAGGCCACAAGGACTAACCTACTTAGGGATCTCCAGACCCAATATGGCATATTCCCGCATAGGGGTATCATATCAAATCCTCACATCCAAAACCACGTTCCAAAACCATGTTTTTGTAAAATAAGGTAGATACTATATAATCATGTCATTTAAAATATCTGTATGTTCTATTTCATGAAGAGTCTAAAGGGTGTAGTAGAAAATCACATGAAATGTGTCAAATGCCTACAAGTAAATGAAAATGTTTAACCCAAATTTAAAAACATATAGGGTGCTCATGGATATAAAATCATTTTATGTCAATTTCTCTAAAGGTTAAAAATCAAGTATCTCGAGTTCTTTTAAAACTCATGTAGAAGTTCAAGTAAAAAGTCATTTGAAAGACATCGGAGTAAACCATGCTTAAGACATCCTACTCATGCCACCAAAAACTCTCAAATGATGCCAAACCCAATGTACTTACACATGAATTCTAAGATCATGGCATAGGAATCAATAGAACATCACAATTTGCTATAAACCAACTTGTATTTGAGGGAATTTATCAAGTGAACAATAAGCTCATGAAAGGAGTCCAAAGGCATCCATGAAGCGTATAAATAGTAAGGAAAATCTGTAAGAAACATTTTATCAAACATATAGAGTGCAAGAATTAAGAAACTTAAAGGAAATTAAAAGATAAACCCAATCTTCAATACAAGAAACTTTTTCAATCCCTATAAACCATGTAAATCAAGCTCCTAAACTCCTTCACATATGTTAGAGATCATTTTAACCATCTCACAAAGCTCCATTCACAATATCACAACTCCATAACCCAAGAACATAATGAAAACAACCAAGGAACAACAATCATGCTCATATCAAGGAATCATGATCAATCTCTAAGAAATCAACATTTCCAAAAGGAAATAGAGATTAATCAACCAGAATTTAACCCACAAACATCAAATCTAAGATCCTAGGATAGGAAAGTGAGTACAAACGAAATATCCAACTCTCACAATCCATGAAACCAATGTTCTACATAAAAAAATAATCAAACTCACAAAGAATAAATGTAAAACCACAAAATCCAAGATCATTTTGCACAAATCTAAGATTTTAGGAAAGGAAAGTGAGCATAAAATGCACATCTACTCACCAAATGTTCAAACTTTTAATGCATAAGAGGATCCTCCTCCAAAATCCCTTTGCCTTTGTCTAACCTTCCTTCCTCTATGAGTGGACACACAAATCCATGGTTAGAAATCATAAACTGAGGTAGATAAATAGGAGTTCATAGTCATTTAGTCTAGATCTAAGAAAAAATACCTAATCTAACATATTTTCAAAGTTGGGAGTGAAATTTACCAAATTGGGGGAAATCTCCATCTTCCTCTCCCAAGCTTCCCAAATCTCTCTAAATTTTATTTTATTTGTTCTGAATGACTTAAATGAGGTCTTAGATGTGTTTTAACTTGTCCAAAATGAAATCCCACATGTGTGGGTGTTTAATGAGTGAAAATCACATCAAAAATGACATAAAAGTAAATTTTCAGCATTTCTGGGCATGCCGTGATCGATCACGGGGTTTGTGATTGATCACGGATGGTGATCGATCATGGAGTTTGTGACTTATCATTGTTTGTGATCGATCACGGGCACCACTTGAAAGGTGTGCCCCTTAGGCGTGATCGATCATGCTTCCTAGGTCACGAATGCTGAACTTTCAATTTTGACATCCTAAGGTAAAACAAACATAACTTTCTCTAGGAAACTCCTTTTTATGAACCGTTTATTGTGTTAGAAACTAGACTCTAAGAGCTTTCCAATGAGGCATGGTTTATACTCTATTTCACTCTATATTAGTGTTAGTAGGCCTAAAAAGTTACTCCAAATACACAATCAAGATAATTTTCGAACTTGACAAGTTCAAGACCCAACTTGGGTTCAACACTTCAAGCTTGGTCTAAACGGGGTATTACAACAACCCTACTCATTCCTTTGTCTTTTCATCACATCACGATGGATGAACACACACTTTCTTCTAAACCAAGTAGGACATCTCCTCCCAAGGTAGTTACCTTTTTTAGAACACATGAATTTAACTAAGATTCATCTTACATAAACATTTGGAATACAATCATCATAATGCTCTTAAGGCTAATTCCCTCAAAAGGGGCTTATCACATATCACATAAACCTGATTTAAACTCCCAAACACATATCCATGTAATTTTAACCAATCATTTGCCCATTTGAAACTTATATAAATACATCCATATATCTAACATCATATTCAAAGATAAATCCTAAAATGCAATATAATATGTTTGACACATCTCGATAACATATAAGGAATTATGAAATCCAAAACATTTTCAACACAAATGTAAATAAAAATGAATCATAATAACCTGACTATTTCAAAATAATTGTAGAAAATAGTTTATAACTCATCTTTAATAAACATGGATAAATCTACATATTCTAATAACCAAAATTCATCAAGTAGATGCAAGTCTCAAGTATAAATATGGGGATTCTAAGATCTTAACATGGAAAACATAAAAATCATTTGCAATACATCATGGATAACAAAACCTATATACTTATCACAATATGACCTATAGGCATGTAAAATAAAGCCACAAACATGTTGTGAACCTTAAAATCCATGTAGTTATGACCATAAAACCACCAAACCTAAGATAAATGATCATATATCTAAGATCTTAAGAGCAAATCTATTGAGTATGCATCAAAACTTCTCAAATCAAAATATGAAAATCAATGATCTAAGATCATATGAGTAAAAACATGTGTAAATCTTGTATAACTACTTACTATGTTATTTTCCTTCTTGGTTTCTCAATATTTTCTTGTAAAATATATATATATATATATATATATATATATATATATATATATATATATATATATATATTCCTCTTTAATGGATCCTTCAACCCTTCCTCTCTACATCATCCAAGACATAGAACACTCAATATTATGATTCTCCAGGAAAATATAAAAGTAAACTACAAAACCAATCTAAAAAGTTTATAAAGGTGGGTGTTTTCCATGGCTTATCTTAGGATTTGAGGTTTTCTCCTCTTTCCTCTCAAAAATCTTTTCTCTAAGCATTTCTTATGTTTTTTGGGTTTACTTGAGCCTCTCTTAGGTTATATTTCATTATACAAGGGTCTCACTCCAATTGGGTAAAGTTTCTTAGCGAAAAATTGCAGAGTTGTTTTAAAAACATTACGTTTCTAAGCACCTAGGATTGATCTTGACTTTTTTCAGGATTGATCCTAGATTGTTTGGTTGTTGTTTCCAAGACTAGTTTTGCCATTTGAACTTCAAACGGGCATAACATTTGTTCTAAAACTCCAATTTGGTCATCATTTATTATGTTGGAAGGTACACTCCAAGAGCTTTTCAATGGTGTATGGTTTGCAAGGTAATCTTTATGGGATTGGTACAAGTTTACTTATGAGGTTACCTAAAATTCGTTGATTTGTCAACACAAACATCTTGTGGGAAAATGGTCATAACTTTCTTTAAAAAACTTCAAATTACACACCGTTTAATGCATTAGAAAGTACACTCCTAGAGCTTTCCAATGATGTATGGTTTGCAATATAATTCATATAGGATTGATATAGGTTTACTTATGAAGTTACCCCAAATACGTTATTGAGATAGCTTTAAAATTTTATCGACTTTATGACTTATCTTTGTTTCCTTACTTCTAATTTATTCTATTGGGTTTTAACTACCACAATGGATTTCTTAAAAATGTTTAAATACAATTTTATCAGCATACATAATTATTTGCATTTTTACCCTTATAATGCACTTCAAAGTATTACAATGTGAACCTCTATAAATGTGCCCATCTCTAGTCTAACTAGAGAGAGATATCATAGTAGTAGCAATGTAAGAAGTGTCTGATGAAGATATTTGGGTATATAAAAATATTTATTTTAAAATGTAAATAACCTCATTTAATGTGTACTGACCAAAATACATTTTATTAGGCATCGTGTCGCGTCTTGATTTTAGTGATGTAATATCTCTCCTCTCCGGTTAAACCGGAGATGTTGTAATCTCCATAAATAGTGAGTTTCAAAGTATGAAAAATTGCCACGTGTAAAGAACAATAGGAATGACGGCTCTTCCAGTTCACCATCATGCACTTAACTCGTGTGTGACGCATAGTTTTGAAAAGTGATCCGACTCAGTTTGAATTGAACCGGCACCTTAAACAGCTCTATAAAAGCTTAAAACCACAATCTACTAAAAATCGCATATAACCAACAAAACTGATGAAAACTAGCCAGTTTTTTATGAAACCAATCTTAGTAAAACGACTAGTTTTATTTTGTTAATAAATTAAGAAGAAAAAAAATAGAAATATCTCTTTCCAAATTTCCAATTCCACTTTCCGTGAATCGTTTTTATTTTTTGGTTTTTTTTTACATTTGTTGTATGTCTAAATATTAAAAACCCGGTCATGAGCCTTCTAATGCATTATAAGTTTTTATTTTTTGGCATTTTATTTAGGCGAAGAGAACCACAGTTAGACCATGTAAACCGACAGTTGAACCCGGTTGGACCTGAACCATCCACCTCACCAGTTCGATAGCCGATCCTGTTCTCAAAACTATGGTGTTCCGTGTAGACACTTGTTGCACGTTAACGTAGTTTAACTTAGTTCAGAGGATCGGATCCCGTCCCGCCCTCTTTGCGCGTAACCTGAAACCGAAACGTTTCGCTATGAACACGAGGTTGAAGAGTTGAAAAGTAAAATATAGTCATAGAGAGCAAAGAGAAGATATATTTTGCAGATCTGGAAATGGGGTTTTTGGATCTCGAAAGCGATAAATAAATCGTTCTAATTGAACTCGTACTGGTTCCCCTTCTCAGTGATTTCAGTTCCAATGGCGTCTCCACAGGCATTTGCTTTGATTTGCTTTCTCTCTCTCCTACTCAACTTCAGTCACTGCAAAACCCTAAAAAGAGACGGTAATTTCAAATCTTCCATTTTAATTGCATCTACCGAATCATCATTCTCGGGAAATTCTCAGGTTTTAATGGAAGTGTTTGACTTCTGAGTCGAAGGTCGAAGTTTGAGAAGCGTTTGTGATGAAGCAAGACAATTTTCCCTTTTTTTCTTTCTTTTTGAATTGACGTTGAACTTACCGGTGTCTCCTGTGAATGGATCTCTCTTTCTTTTTTAGTTTTTGATGTATAGCTAGGGAATTTATCGGGCTTTATTCTGGAGTTATTTGGTTAGATTTTAAAATTAGGTCTTGTCTCATAGTGAGAGTGGAGCTCTCGTTCAGCTTTGGTTTGTTATTGGCACATCATCTTGAATCCAGATGTTTTATTGTATTTTTTTTTTCTTTTTTCGGGGTATGGTCTATGTTTTTGTAAACTGATCCCATCTAGTGAATGCTTCAATTAGACTTAAGATTTCGGGATTTCGGTGTATCTAATTTGTTGCATTGAAATTTGAAATTAAATACTTAGAATATGTTATGTTGGTTGTTTGAGTTAGACAAGGAGTCTGGAGATGTTAGCCTAGTAGATTACTAGTTGGTTAAATTGAAGCTCAGAGTGTGATTACTAGATGTTGAAATTGCTTTTAATGTCGTTCTACATGTAATGTATGAATATCTGATTATTGAGTTATTTTCAGTATTTTAACCATGTTTGAACTTACTAATTGTTATAATCTTTTGTTCGTTTAAGGAAGGGGATCAGAACACAGTTCTTTCATAAGATGGCATCAGAATATCAATACTATACGGGAGTTTGGAGGTTAATGGTATTTGGATTGATCATCTTAGGCATGTCAAAGTTGATATTGTTTCCTTCTATGAAAAGTTGTACAAGGAAGAATTTTCCTATAAACCTACCTTAGAGGACCTCGAGTTTGATGGGATCTTGAATGTGGAGAGTGAGATTTTGAAAAGGCTTTTTTTGGAAGAGGAAATTCCTGGGGTCCTTAAAAGCATGGTGGGAGACAAGGCCCCGAGACAGGATAGCTTTACGATAACGTTCTTCCAAAATGTTGAGTTATTGTTAAGAGGGATCTCTTGAAGGTGTTTGAGGGATTTTACCTTTATGAGACCTTCTACAAGAAACTCAATTATTCATTCATTGTGCTTATCCCTAAAAAGAAGGCGGCTAAAGAGTTAAAAGATTCCTGTCCCATTAGCTTGTTGAGTAGTGCGCTTAATTATATTTAAACTACTTACCTTGAGGATAAAATCTCTCATGAACAATCTTATCTCTAAAACTCATGGTTCTTTTCTTAAGGGGTGTCAAATCTTGGATGGGATCTTGGTGGCCAATGAATGTGTGGATGGGAGGCAAATGTCTGGGGAAAATGGTATCTTATGCAAGTTGGATTTGGAAAAGGCTTACGATAATATGAATTTGGAGTTTCTTGATTATATGTTGAGGAGAATGGGATTTAGGGAGAAATGGAGAAGTTGGATGAGATCTTGCGTCCGTTGAATTTCTTTTTCAGTCTAGGTTAATGGGTCTTCTAAAGTTTTTTTTGCTGCATTTAGAGGGCTTAGGCAAGGGGACCCCCTTCCCCCCCCCCCCTTTTTTATATTGGTGGCCAAAGCATTTAGTAGAATAATTGTGAGGGCTAGTGAAAGATATATTTCTGGTTGCTTGGTAGGTAGAGGGAATATTTTTGTGTCGCATCTCCAATTTGTGGATAACACTATGATTTTTTGCAAATTGGGGATGAGTTAGGTGGGATTTTTTAGATGCACGTTGAGATGCTTTGAGGCGGTTTCGGGTTTAAAAATCAATCTTTCTAAAAGCGAGATTTTCCGAGTGGGGGCAATTAGTGATCTCAACATTTTTGTGGCTATCTTGGGATGTAAAATTGGTTTCCTTCCTTCCTCTTATGTTGGTCTACATTTGGTGCTAAGTCTAAATCTGAATTGGTTTGGGAGCCAGTGGTGGAGAAAATTTCTAAAAGGGTTAATTCCTAGAAAGCGTTTTTATTATTAAAAGGAGGCAGACCTACCTTAATAAAGAGCTTGTTGGCTAGCATCCTGAACTACTTCCTCTCCTTGTTTACCATCCATTCCTCGATTGCCTCTAGGATCAGTGTTGTCAGCACCCAAATTTTGAATCGGATCTTTGGACGAATTTTGTATGCTCTTCAAGGCAATGTTTACAACCAGTCCTTAGGCAACCCCGGTTTAAGAGGATAAGACTGACCCATATAGTGCACAAACCCTAAGGCTTAGGAAAAATCCATCATAAACAATCAAAACATAGTCAAAATCCTAAAATGCAACCAACAAACCCTAAAAACCAAAGTCTAAACCTAGACTCTAGGAGGTTAGACACATACCCTTAAGGCCTCCCATGAATATGTTGGTCGTAAAGGTATTACATACATTAAATTATATGCAAAACCCTTTTTGGATTATGTCTCCCAGTCTTCAGATTCATGTTCATTCTCTCCAAGCTAACCAAAATACATTTGTTTATGATAAACCCTGATTTTCGGGGATTCACCAACAATTGTGCAATTACACAATGTCCAGATAGTTAGTCATAGTATTCTCATAAGTCTTCCCATAGGGAAGTATTCCTACCTGAAAAATTACAATTTTATCCTTCCTATTCTCATAGCCTTGTTTTCTCTATACAAGCAAGCAATAATTTTCAAAAAATCCTTGGAACATCCCCTAACACCTGATAGACACCCATTTAGCTCTAGCAGCCCCCAAATTCTTAAGCTTTCAAGAGTTCTTCTCTCATAAAATTTCTTGACTAGACCTAGCTTGCCCTAACCTTATCCTTCTTCCCAAATCAGTGCACAATATTTCTAGCAAACCTTAACCGCCTGGGACCCCTTGGAATAGTTGATCATTGCATCTTGGGTTTTCTTCAACCTTTAAAAGTCCTTCTCCCAAAGAATTTTCTCGTTGGACCCCCACGAACTCTAAATCCTCGCCGCACCAAAAATACTTCATTTTCTAGGGTACGGTTTTGCATATAGTTTTCTCTCCAAATACCCAATGAAAGAATTAATTGAACCAGCATTTCATGAAACCCTAGGGTTGTATTTTACATGAAAAAACCCAAATTGCAATTTTACCATTTTGACCATTTAAAGTGCAGTGGAATTCCCCAGGGTTACTACATCATCATTGTTCTTTGTCCTACACATGTTGGAATCCATTTATGATTGGAGTATTGCGATTAAAATGTCCAAGAGATCCAAAATGCACTATCTATTTACAACCACTAGATGTTAGAAGATCAAAAAGTGAACTCAGACAGACATCTAATTGGTTTGGATGAGTCCAATTTTTCATCAAAAGCCAGTTTTTCACATTTCTTTGTATACACATATTTGATTTAACTCATCGTCTATTACTGCACCTCCAACAACTCGACCCGCACATATTCCGCGAAGACTCCAACATACAATTTTATTATCTTGCCTTTCTTATAGCCCAATCAAGAGTTTCCCAAATCTCCCGAATGTCGGACATGCGATAGTTTGCGGATATCAATTGCAAATCCTAATTGACCATTGTATTTGTGTCCATCAAAGGTCAAAAAAACCGAAAAATAGGCTCAAGCCAAATTCTCATAAAATTCACATTTACTACATCATTAATCCCCAACCTTTTTTCTAATTACTACATCAGCCCCTACCATCTGTCTCACCCCCCATTGGTCCATCTAGATGTGCATGGATCCCCTCATCCACTTACCACGTGGCACTCATCCAAGGCTTTTGAACTAAGCCAAATGAAACTTAGATTGGACCAAACGTATGTCAAATGAAAGCACACCCAAATTTAGCCCATGTTCAGTCACCTTGGTTCAATTTGATCCAAACCAAACCATCTCATAACTTAATCAAGAAACAACTAAAACTTAGGAAGGAAGAAATCCAACTCATTTTTGCTATAAATAGACCTCTCCCCCTCGTTTTGGAAGAGAGGAAAAAAAACCCACCAAAGAAAGAGGGAAGAGAGAAGAAAGAAAAAAGAAAAAGGAGGGTGGTTTTGGGAGAAATAAAAAGAGAAAGAGAAGGAGATGAGAGACCTTTCCTCATGTGTGCACCCTCTTTAATTCTCAGTTTCTTAATCAATAATCCTCTATCAAAGGGCCGCTTCAAGCTTTGTTCAAAGCCTGCACTATACCAGACATTGCAAAGGTAATTTTTTTTTTCTTGCATCATTATATGCATATTTTATATTAGTATTTCGAATATTATAGTTTAGGAAAAATACGAGTATTAGATACCATAGGAAAACACTTTCTTTCAGCTTTCTAATGCAACAAACCACACTCAATTTGAACATTTCTGGAGAAAGTTATGATCACTTTTTTACGGACTGTTAGTCTCAACGCTTGTAAAAATCAGGTGTTAGGTGACCCATATATAAATTATATATCATTGGAAAGCTTTATCTCAACTTTTCAATACAACAAACGATACTCAATTTAGACATTTCTGGAGAAAGTTATGATCACTTTTTTATAGACTGTTCGTCTTTATGCTTGTAAAAATCCGGCGTTGGAATAATTAGACGTTAGGTGACCTCATGCAAATTATATATCATTGGAAAGCTCTTTCTCTCAGCTTTCTAATGTAACAAACCACACTCAATTTGGAGTTCTGTGGAGGGAGATATGATCACTTTTCTACATGTTGTCCGTCCCAATGCCTGATTTTTCATTTTAGAAAATTTAGGCATTAAACCTTTAAAAATCAGGTATTGGTACTTCTTGGCGTTACATGACCCATGCAAATTATATATTATTGAAAAAAAAATTTCAGCTTTCCAATACAACTAACCACACTCAATTTGGAGTTATGTGAAGAGAGATATGATCACTTTTCTATAGACTGTCAGTCTCAACGCTTGATTTTTCATGTTGTAAAAGTCCGGCATTGGCACAATTAAGCATTAGGTGACCCCATGCAAATTATATATCATTGGAGAACTCTTTCTCCCATCTTTCCAATGCAACAAACCACGTTCAATTTAGAGTTTTGTAGAGGGAGATATGATCACTTTTGTGGGCATCGGGGGAGGTTTGCATCCCCTCGGGTTTGTTCCGATGTCTTACGGGTCTTGCCTCCACTTCGCTACGGTTGCGTGAGGTCTAATGGTGTAATGTGTGAGGAGTGATCCTATAGCTTGTCATGCTAGGGTTCTTTGGAGTCGTCACCAACTCAGGTTTATTGATGGAGTTAGACATCAGTCTCATTTCTCGGAAAAATGAAGTCTAAACCCCAAAGTCTAGTTGAAGACTCCTATATCGACCTAAGTCTTAAGAGATTTAGGTAAGTTGTTTTGTTGTGGTTGGGGAAGGTGGTAGGCACCCCAACACACTCACCTTTTTAGGATGACTTCTCTTAATATGTATGTCTTTACTTGTCATAGGGATACGTACATTTTATAAAAGAAATAGCTAGTATTTGGGATCCCAGTATTTTGTGATTGTTGCAGCTGTACTTAAGACATAGTCTCAAGCTGCCTACATACGCAATCACGTGTGGTTCGGGTTTCTATGGTTTTATCAGGATCAAGTTGCATGTAGTTCTCATGCTTGATTGTGAGAATAGGTTAAGGTGCATTCATTTTAGTCCATTAAGCATACTTACATAGTACTCCACGCTGCATAGACAAAGTATTGAAAAAAACCAGATATGGGCTTAAACTATGGCATACCAAGATAGTTTTTTAAAAGAAAAACATGTCTAAGATTGGCCAAGTATTGGGAATCTAAGGTTGGAGTCAAGGTATATCTAGCACTTAAGCTCTCAATACCAAATCATAACCATGTCCAAAGCCTAATTGCGAGTACGCCTTAGGGTTGGGAATGGGTCTAACCAATGTGATATAGTGGTGGTGGGTCAAGCATCTAGAGACATACAGAAGGGGGAGAGATACTCGCAATGGTGAATATCAGCCATTTAGCATACACAAAGCATATAAAATGATGTGGAGACTATGCAAAGTAATTCATAAACAAATTTAAGACAATGAAGCAGACAAGTCTATGCGTACGAAAATAGACATGATCAATAGGTGAATAGCATGAAGACTATGCAAAATAATTCATAAACAGATATATAAAAACAAAAGTAGGCAAGTCTATGCTTATGAAAATAGACATGATCAAGAGCTAACATATAACATCAAAAGCATGATCAACAGATGAATTGATTAATGAAATTGGAACTTTACAACAAACAGGACAACCTGTAAGTAAATGACCATAACTTTCTTTAAAAACTCCAAATTATTTGTGGTTTGTTGTATTGAAAAGCTAAGAAAAAGGTGAGTGTGTTGGGGTGTTTGATTTTTTTCAGCATGAAAAATTAGGCGTTGGGACTAACAGTATATAGAAAAGTGATCAAATTTCCCTCTATAGAACTTCAAATTGACTGTGGTTTGTTGCACTCGAAAGTAGAGAGAGGGTTTTCTAATGATATATAATTTGCATGGAGTCACTTAACGTCTAATTGTGCCAACTTTTGATTTTTACAGGTTTAATGAAAAATCAAGTGTTGTGACTAACAATCTATAGAAAAGTGATAATATCTCCCTCCATTGAACTCTAAATCCAGTGTAGTTTGTTAACTGGAAAGCTGAGAGAAAGAGGTTTCCAATGATATATAATTTGCATAGTCGCCTAATGCCTAATTGTGCTAACACTTGATTTTTAAGAATGAAAAATCTAATGTTGGGACTAACAGTTTGTAGAAAAGTGATTACATCTTTCTCCAAAAACATCCAAATTGAGTGTGGTTTGTTACATTGAAAAGTTGAGAGAAAGAGGTTTCCAATGATATATAATTTTCACGGATCACCTAATGCTTGATTTTTATAGGTTTAACACCTAATTTTTTTCAACATGAAAAATCAAGCGTTACGACTGATAATCTGTAAACTTTCTTCAGAAACATCTAAGTTGAATGTGGTTTGTTGCATTAGAAAGCCGAAAGAAAGACTTTTCCAATGGTAGATAATCCTCGTATTTTCTTTAAATTATAATATTCGGAGAACTGATATGAAACATGTATGTAATGATGTAAGAAAAAAATAGAAATTACCTCTGCGGTGTCTGCTCTAGTGCAGGTTTTGAGCAGAGCTTGAAACGGCCCTTTGACAATGGGTTGTGGATTAGGAGACTGATAATTAAAGAGTGTGCACACATGGACAAATGTCTTTCATCTCCTCTTTCTCTTCTTCTTTCTCCCAAAACCCCCATCTTTTCTCTATTTTCTTTATTATTTCTTCCCTTTTTCTTCGGTGAGTTTTTTTTCCCTCTCAAAACTTCTTGGGGTTTATTTATAGCAAAAAAGAGTTGGGTTGCTTCCTCCTTAAGTTTTAGTTGCTTCTTGATTAAGTTATGAGATGGCTTGGTGATGCGGACAACAAGAAAAGACTCCTGTATGTGTTGCCACATAAGAGAGCAATGTTCGAGTTTTATAACATGTATGAGTTATTTTAGTTTGTCAAGGGGTGAGTATTTTTGCAATAAGGCCTTTTGTGTCAATAGTAGATTAGGATTTCTATTAGCAAGTTTGTTTGTAATAAGGCTAAAAGCCAAGGTCTAAATTGGGATTGTAGTGGGTTGGTTGTCTTTACATGTTGTTTGTCCTTTAATGGGTTGGCATATTCAACAAATGGGCCCCACAAAGAGTGCTAGTCAATAGCCCATGTGTCTATAAGTTTTTAGAAGTTTTAAATTTAAAAAGTAGGTTTCTAGGAGTCTTAGAGTTTAAGAAAGTTTCATTAGCAAATCTCTTAGATTTTTAGAAGTTTCTATTTAGGCGTTTATATTATTTTGAGTTTTGTAAGTTTATTTAAAGGCTCCCCTCCTCCATATTTTACAGTGAAATTTTAAGAATTGTGTTGAATTATTTGTAATTTCCTAAGGTGTAGTTGTGGCTATGTTCTCCTCTCCTAGGTTTGATGCCATCTCCTAGACTCTCATTTTTCTCCATGTGGGTTGTAGCACACCAATGTGCACACGTTAGTACCTCTCTCTCCTTTCTCTCACCTCTTCTCTGTCAGCCATCTCTTTTATATTCTTCTCATTCTCTTTAGTCTCTTCTTGTCTCTCTTTTTCTTCTCTTATCTTGTTCTTCCTCAAAAGATTCCCTGTTGGTTTTCATTAAAGAACCTTCTATTTTCTAAAATTTCATGGTTTGGCTAATCAAAACTTGTCTAAATCTCATGAATTTTAGCTATAGAACCCTTAAACATGTCAGAAATTATCCTCAAATTTTCGGAATTTTCTTATGCATTAGAGGGACATTTTGGTATTTTTTAGACTTTCTGTCCAAAATTTCCCTTTTGGGTCTTTTTCTTCTTCTTTTCATTATATATTCATCTAAATTCTATTTTTGTGATTCTATTACCTATTTTCTCTTATTTCGTGGCTGCTTGGAAGTGCTACATTCAAATCTTGAAAGTTTTTGCCTCCGCATTGTTATACTTAAACAATTATTTGAGCCTCTTGAGATATCCTACATTAATTTTGGTATTTTGTTTTTCATTGTGTTGCTTTAATTTTAGTATCAGTTTTAGTATCAGAGCTTTGTGCTACATCACTTGGTTTCAGTCGGGTTGAACTAGGTTTGGACCAAGGTTAGACTGAGCATAGGCTAAATTCGGGTTAAATTTGGGTGTGCTTTCATTTGAGTCACATTTGATCCAATCTAAGTTTTATTTGGTTTAGTTTAGAAGTCTTTGATGAGTGCCATGTGGATTGTGGCAAGTGGATGGGGAGATCCATGTGCCTCCAGATGGACCAATGGGAGGTGAGACACATGGTAGAGGTTGATGCAGTAATTAGGTAAAGGTTCGGGATTAGTGATACAGTGAATGTGTATTTTATGAGAATTTGGCTTGGGCCCATTTTTCAGTTTTTTGACCTTTGACAGACATGAACAAAGTGGTCAACTTGAATTTGCTATATGATATCTGCAAACTATCGCACGTCCGACATCCAAGAGATTTGGGAAACTTCTAATTGGCCTTTAAGAAAGGCAAGATGATAAAATTGTCTGTTGTAATCTTCATGGAATGTGTTGGTCGAGTTGTCGGAGGTGCTAAAACAGACGATGAGTTGATCAAATATGTGTGCGTAAAGAAATGTAGAAAACTGGCTTTTTGGTGAAAAATTGGACTCGTCTAAACTAGTTTATGTCTATTCGAGTTTGCTTTTTGATCTTCTGACCTTTGGTGGTTGCAAACAGATAGTGCATTTTGGATCTCTTGGACATTTCGGTTACAATGATACAATTAGAAATGGATCATGACATGTAGGATAAAGAACAATGATGATGTGGTAACCTTGAGGAATTTTGGTTACACTTTAGAGGGGTAAAATGGTAAAATTGCAATTTAGGTTCTTTCACGTAAAATGCAACCCCCGAGTTTTAATAAATGTTGGTTCAATTAGTTCATTCATCAAATATTTGGACACAAAATTGTACCCTGAAAAATTCCATATTTTGGATCCAGTGAGGATTCAAGGTTGGTGGGGTCCACTAAGGAAATTTTATGAGAGAGGAACTTTTGAAGGTTGAAGAAAGCCCGAGATGTAGTGATCAACCGTTCTAAATTTGGATGTCGGTGTAATCATCAGGGGGTCCCCAAAGGTTGAGGGGTGCTAAAAATAGTGTGCACTAGTTCGGGAGGACTAGTTTGGGGCAGGCTGGGTCTACTGAGGAAATTTAATGAGAGGAATGTTGAAAGTAAATTAACCAACTCTCTTAAAAACCTTAAGGTGTTATGAGATATACAAATTAATATACTTCAACACCCCCCTCAGGAGGAACATTGTTCTCTCCTAGGAACACATTTGGGGAGCTAGACACGAGTCCACACCTGCACAACACTACATCTAGGAAAATACTCCCACCGGGTTTCGAACTCATGACCAAACCTACTATGATACCATGTTGAAAGTAAATTAACCAACTCTCCCAAAATCTTAAGTTGTTAGGAGATACACAAATTAATTTACTTCAACAAGGAACTCTTGAAGGTTGAAGAATTTTGGGGGTGTTGGAGCTGACTGGGTGTTTTCTAGGTGTTGGGGGAAGTTCCAGGGATTTTTTGAAAAAAAATTATTGCTTATATAGAGAAAACAGGGCTATGAGAACAGGATGGGTAAGATTGTAATTTGTCAGCCAATAATGCTTCCTTATGGAAAAGCTTATGAGAATGCTATGATTGACTATCTAGAAATTGTGTACTTGCACAATTGTTAGTGAATCCTCGAAAATTAGGGTTTATCGGAAACAAATGTATTTTGGCTAGCTTGGAGAGGATGAATATGGTTCTGGAAATTGGGAGACATAATCCAAATGGGGTTTTGCATATAATTTAATGTATGTAATACCTTTACGACTGACCTGTCCGTGGGAGACCTTAAGGGTATGTGTGATGAGGACATGGGAGGCAAGATGGGACCTACACATGAGCTTAGTGGGGATCTACACATGAGGACCATGGTGGCACATGTGGGATACATCAAAGGGAGAAGTCTACATACTGTTTGGGAACCTTTATTAGTAATTTTATTGCTTTATTTCCATAGGTTTTGAAGAATTAGAGTTTAGGATAAAAATGTCATTACCCACTGTTGGTCCCATAATTACGGGGTGCTAGGAGGGGTGGACTGGAAATAGTTCTAACCTTTTGCATTTTGCACAAAGTGGCTGCTCACCAAACTCAAACCCGTGTTTTCACACTCGCAGAGAAGCCACACAATTTGGCTTGATTTTTATTTGTTATATTTTTTTTAGAATGTGGATGTTAAGAACCCTACGTGAGAGTCCTTAGGTATAGTTCTTATTTTTCTTTTGTTTTGATTGTTTAGAAGAGAAAATACCCTTGGGGGCATTTGGATTCACAGAATTGGAATTGACTTTGGAATTCCAATTCCGCATAATTGAATTCCGTGGATTCAAAACTCTACCATATATATATATATATATATATATATAGAGAGAGAGAGAG
>JAOXJP010000546.1:0-32747 GCA_025762735.1 Platanus orientalis
TTTTTCATTAATAAAAGTTTTAGAACGAGTTTCTCTTCCTTGGTGAAGTTTAGGGTTTTTCCCAACAAAGGAGACGATGTGTTCTTCTCCTTGTTATTCCACTGCGTCAGATAACTAGGGGCATTTTTTGGTAGCAAGAGTGGAAAGGAAAGTCACTTCCTCAGCCTTAGTGGTCAAGGACGAAGCAGCCTTCTTAGACTTGCAGCTGGCAGCATCTATTGAGGCTAGGAAAGTTATCTTGGACGGAGATGCACTTAGTCCAATCAATATCCTACGTAATCCTAATATTGAAACTCCCATTGAGATTTGTAATGAGTTGAATGATCTTAGATGTTATTCTACAGATTTTGATAATGTTAAATTTAATTTTGTGAGAAAATCAGCTAATGAATCGGTGAATATCAAGAAGCCAAACAGGAATCCCACTTATCAATGGCTAAGACAAGGATATCTAATGTTCCTTGGTGGCTGTAAAGGATATTGTCATGCTTGTACCGGTTAGGTAGAGCTTCTTATTGACTACCAAAAATCAAGCAATTTAACACTAGGGGAAAGAAAAACAAACCTTAGAGGGCTAGCTTTATAAGGGCCACAACAGAGGAAACGTGAAAGGCGCCACACTACGGTCATGACAATGGCTCCTATGGACCCTGTGATGAACCTCTTATGGATGAGAAGAACTCTCCTCTAGGGCCAACAGTATGAGCGTCGAGGCTTGGGCCTTAAAATCAGGTAAGCAAGAACAAAGTGAAATTTCTTCTTCCATACATTCAAAGAGGGTAATAGAAAATGTCTCCACAGGAGCCCGGATTTCCTGCATAAGCCTGTGTAGTAAAAATGCTAAATAAGCCAACCCTGCATGAAACATATCCCTTTTTAATGCCTCTTAAAAAAATGGTAATCTATAATGGATATCTATTGTCATTTAAATATTACTTTAAAAATCCCTTAAATAATGTGATTGGCCTCCCATTATTGTCATCTTTATCACCTAGAAACAAATAAAATCTATAAACAAATTTCCAAAACAATTAAAAAAATAACCCAAGAAATTAATACAAATCGTTAGGTCTATATATTCTTTTCTTAAAACTGCAGGACCTTCCTATGGAATTGTGAGATTTGGAAGGGCTTGAAATCCTCTACGCCACCCCCTTGTGCGACGCTCAATGGCCACACAAGAGTGGGGGGATCAACTCACTTTTTGGGATGTCACATCACCTCCAAAAAGTGAATTAACCCCCCCTGTGTGGCCCTTGAGCGTCACACAAGGGGGGTGGCGTAGAGGATGTCAGCCCGATGGAAATGTTGATTTGACATTCAGGTGTCCTGATAGGTGTTCAATCAGTGAAATCTTCAGTTGAAATTATGAAGTCTTGTATGGAAGGTTCCTCCGGTCATTCTAAAGAAATTATGTTTACCATCGCATGTTTGAATTTTACCGATTTATGGTGTCTTTTTCATAGGGTTCAAATTGGTTAATTAATGAATGAGTGATGATTGCTCTCCTCTTAGAATGAGAAAGACAACCAATCTCCTATTATTCCAATAGTGTTGATACCTTTTGATCATACTTTGAAAAATGTTGATTATTATTCTGCCCGTTTGGATAATGATCGGCACTGTTGCGGATCAATTTTGGATTTCCAAAATTATGATGAAGATTGCAATTGAGAGACTTCCAATCGATGAGTTTTAATTGTTAATGGGTAGTAATATCTTCCTAGAGTCTTTTGGTAGAGGCTTCATAGAATTTTGGGAGTTTCCTAGAGTTTTAGCCACTTAAACCAAGGGATTACCTGGACTCAAGTACTAAGTTTCAATTCTGCTTATCCAAAAAAATAATAAAAAAATGTTTCAATTCTGTCTGAGAGATTGTATGAGAGGCCCTTGAGAAGCCTAAGTTAAATTATATGCAACTCCACAGTTATAATAATCCCCACTCTTAAACTTTTTGAATCTTAGTTGATTTAGATTTCTCCTCAGACCTTTCACTACCACTTCTCCTATTTTCACATTCTTGTGAAAATGCTAATAGATGAACAATTTAGACTTTCTTCTTCTCTCATTCCTTTCTTATTCAAGAGCTAAATGTGTAAACGATTTCTCCATTGTCAGTGCTTTTCCTGAACAATTGATTGCAGTGACAACTAATCCGATATTTTGAAACTTAGTAAACTCTAAAACCTTTTATCTTCCAAATCCAATGTCCAACCAATCAAAAGTGGGCTTGTGGTAACTTCTTTGTCATCATGTGATGGATCTGTAGACACAAATTTTGTGCATAAATCAGCGACACGAAATAAATGTAATAAATTCAATAAATGAATATTTTTAATAAATGAATGGAACAAAACTCTTTGATTTTACACTCTTTTGCAAAAAGAGTAAACCTCTGATTTTTTGTCAACAGAATCCAAGGGTCTGACGATGTGTTTCTTAGATTCAGGTGTTGATGATATTTGACTACAGGGGAATCGCTTCTCTTTGGGGCTTCGCACTTTATCCAAAAAGGAGAGAAACATTGCAAATCTCACTCTCAGGGCCGGATTTGTGACATATCTCTAAGATGCAAAAAGTCTTCTTCTCTCTAGCAATGAACTGTTGTTGATGGAGAAACTGGAAAGTATGCCTTGAGTCTTCAAGCCTTTGGAGAGCTCTGGAGATGCTTTGGAAGTCTTCTTCTCTCTAGAGCTTCTTGCTTCAAGTCTTTTGCCAAAGGTCCCTTTTTTATGTAAGAGGGGGTATTTATAGACCTAGGGTTAGAATCTTGCCAAAATCCTTGATTGGGTGTTGATTGGCTGCTCCTACCCATTTTAGTCTAAAAGAGTGGTTGCACATTCCTTGTTCAGAGAGAAGTGCGATTTATGGAATTATTTGTATTCCATAAGTGGCATAACTATCCCTTTTTTACCTAAGAGAATCTAGATTTGATTTTATTCAAATCTCTCTCATGTGGGTCCCATACAAACTGGGTTTTTGGGCTAGCTAATGGGCTGAGACATATGTAGGCTTGGTGGTCTTATGGGTTATTGTTTGAAACTCGAACTAGGTCCAATGGAATTGTTCATGTATTTGGGCCTAATTTATGAGTGTAAGGCCTATACATGACTTTTGGCCTTTTTGAGAGGGTGTAAGTCCTTTATTTGCAATTTGTACAAATTTTAGGTGTCTACAGGATCTAGGGAAGGACGGTCTCTTTTCAATGGACATGCTTGTCATGTGAATTCCGTGGTTTACAATGCCTATTAAAATTTACTCATAAGAATTTAGTCTCTCACAAATTCCTTTTGGTTATCCATCCATGCTTCCCATTTCCCAAATGTCACCAGCAACCAAATAATAATAAGTTGAAGAGAATTCTTACTCCAAACAAAATTTCTATTACATACATGATAGACTTCATCATTATATCTACAAATTTTTTATTGTTTTGAGCTTTGTGCTAAGGTTTACCCATCTTCTTACACTTTTTGTTATGTGCTATTTCAATATTCATTTCTACAAAAATTTAAGTCCAAACTAAAATAATAGTAAATGATTATAAGTTTGTGATAGTTTGAAGTACCATGACATATGTACATTAGTCAAAAACTCAAAAATGTATTAGGAAACTTTTTTTGTAAGGAAGGAAGCTCTTGCCTAGCTACTCTAGATGCAAAAAAAAATTGGTCCTTAATCAGAAACTTTAGATATGCATCACATGTACAATGGATCAAAACTCATTATTAAAAGAGTCCCACTTAGAAGAAAACTAAGGAGAAAACTCACTATAATGAGATGATTCATGACCATCTCACTATAATGAGATGATTCATGGCCATCTCATTTGTGTGTGTTTGTGTGTATCACACATTTATGGGATCTTCTATTGCATTTAAAGGAATATATTAAAACCAAATATTACACAAGATACAATTATGTCTATTTGATATTGCATAAATTTGAAGCATTGGAAAGCTTTGAAAAGTATATGCTAGAGGTCAACAATCAATTAATTAGATCGAGATTAAAACCCTTAGGACTGACCATAGACATGAGTTTTGTCAAAACAATTTAAATGGCCCTCTGAAGAAAAAGGCATTTTGTAGATAGATGACATTTCCTTTTACCCCCCAATAGAATGGCATAGCAGAAAGAAGGAACTGTATTCTTTTAGATAAGGTAAGGTTTAGGATAGCACATATCTGTCAATTAGTTTTTGGGAGATGCATTGCTACTTACAGCCTACATCCTCAATAGAGTTCCATCTAAGTCTATTACTACCACTCCTTATGAGTTATGGATTGAGAAAAATCCCAATCTTAGTTACTTTCGACCTTGGGGGTCGATGGGTTTTATCCACATACCAACACATAAAACTGGTAATCTTAACATAAGAACCCAATCTAGCCTGTTCATTAACTTGGCCCAACACTAACTGCATGTTTCTTATTACTCTAAGTAGCAAATGTGGGGTAGTACATCATTGTCAATTTGAGATTGGGAGGGGATCCTTCATGTGCACCTCCATTGATGATGATAAGCCTAGATCCTATAAGGGTGCACTATCATCAACTGCTTCAAGACAATGGACAACTACTATGCAAGACTAGATCAGTTTCATGGAGAAGAACTAAGTTTGAGGACTTAGTGATCTTTCATCAAACCGCAAGACTGTTGGGAACAAGTAGGTTCTAAAAGTCAAGCATATGATACTTGGGACTATTGAGAAGTATAAGACTTGATTGATGGTGAAATGTTATATCCAAGTATAGGGTACAGACTATGAAAAGGCGTTCTCCCTAGTGATGAGATTTACTTTAATTCGCCTCATTTTATCCATTGTCACATATTTAGAATTGAAACGCTATCAGATGGATGTGAAAACTATATATATTTCTCAATTAAGAACTAGATGAAGGGATATATATGAATCAACCTGAAGGCTTCATAGTAGAAGGATAAAAGTGCAAAGTGCGTAAGCTCAAGAAGTCCATCTATGGATTAAGAAAATCATTTACATAATGGTACTTCCAATTTAGTTGAGCAACAGTCCAGTATGGATTTACAAAGATCGAGAAAGACCTTTATGTGCATGTTAAATAATCCAATAAAAGTTTTTTATTTTTTTGTTGTATATTGATGACATTTTGTTTGCTAGAAATGATATGGGAATGATTGTCTCTACTCAGAAGTGATTTTCCCTAAAATTTGAGATAAAGGACTTTAGAGAGGAAAACTTTGTGCTCGGGGTTAAAATAACCCACAATAAGTTTAAAAGGTTTCTTGATTTGTCTCATGAGACTTATATCAAGAGAATGCTAAAGTGATTCCTCATATAGGATTGTAATCACATAAACACTCCCATTTATAATGGTCATAGGTTGAACATGAACTTATGTCATCATAAGGATGTAGAGTTGGAACAAATGAAAAATATTTCTTATACAAATATGATTGGTAGTCTGATATATGCTATAATGTGTACTCAACTAGACATCCACCTTATAGTAGGATTGGTCAGTCGTTACCAAAGAAACCCTAGGTTAGCATATTGGAGAGCAGTAAAGCAAATTCATTGATACTTGCATGGGACTACAAACTATATGTTATGCTTCCAAGGAGAAAACTTAGTATTACAAGGCTATAGTGATGTAGATTGGGGTGGCGATTTGGATGAGTGCATGCCTATGTCTAGCTACGCTTTTCTCTTAATAGGAGGAGCTATTTCTTATAGTAATAAGAAACAGTCATGTATTGCCTTATCCATGATGGAGTCAAAGTACGTTGCCTATAGTGCTACTATACAGCCGCCTATTTGGCCCCGCAAGTTCCTTTGGTGACTATGCATTTCAGAAAGTGTTGAGCATCCCATTACGATTTATAGTGATAGTATGGCATCACGGGCATATGCGACGGATCCTAAGTATCATGGACAAATCAAACACATTGATATATGTTATCACTTTGTATGAGACATGGTTGTGTAGCAGGAGATAGTCCTTAGGCCTATATCTACGTAGATGATAGTTGACACACTCACTAAGCCTATCCCTAGAGATATATTTAGGGCTCATGTGAGAAGTATGAGACTGTATAGATTTTGATGTCTTTAATTGTTAGCGTTGGATTATTCATAGTTTGTTTATGATTTGACATCTCTAGGAGTTGTGGATATTTATTTATTTAATATGATGATCATTTGGATTTGTTATTCTATTATTCCATGTGGCATGGATTATAGTTACTGACACGATCAGTTGCATATCACTAGCAACATGTAATTGAACATATGGTGTGATTCGTCAATAGGTTTAGGTTGTACACTCACACCCCAATTGCCCTAGTGCATGATTTGAGAGTAAGATGAGACTTTAAGCATATCTGGATCTCACACTAGCTTTTGGCACAATTTAGTGCAAGCTAATCATGTGCTTATGATGTTGCTCCGATTAGAGTTGAGAGCAGGTTCTAAGTAAACCAAAATGATATATATATATATATATATATATAAGAAAGTTAGGTATGACACTCTAATTAGGTGAAAGGACAATTGGATTATGAGAGCTCGAGTCAGATACAAGAGAAAGTGATTATTCCAAGACCCCTATAATGTTAAGAATTTGACGAACTCTTAGTGTCACAACTTGGATCTGGACCCGAATCTTCGCCCATATTTGATCCAGATTCAAATCATGACAATAACATTAATTCCTCTCTCAATCGCCTTTAGCCCTTCATACAATAATAAACAATGGATAATAAAATTTCTTCTAACTTAAATCGAACAATAGTGGAAGGTACTAGACATTCACCAAATAAAGCTAATCTCGACATCTCATGAGTCAGTGCTAAAATCCATACATTGCATAACTATAAAACTTCATCTAAGCTATTACGTTCTTTAAATATCTTAAATAATTCTTTAAATGATAAAGTCTCAAACTAAACACAAATGGACATCTATCTAAGTGTCCCATCGCGTCAAAATATCAAAACTTGTGCGACACCGGAGTCATGCCTCGTAAGTACTCAGCTACCTTTCTTCAATCTAAATCTGAAAAATGCTATGGATGGGTGAGTCCATGGCTCATAAGTATTCATACAAAACATAAAACAAAATAGGGTCAAGCCAAGAACGAATGGATTAAGCATTTAAAATACCAAAACAAATTTGCATATATATTTTGAATTCACATGCTTTTCAAAATAGCATAATGATTGATGCACATGGTTTAAAACATTCTTATAAAACAAATCATTGGACCTTAAACAACACAGCTGAACACATTTGGAAATCTGATTCGAATCTGAACATATATCGCATAACTTATACACATATAGCTAAGTTAAAATATAATAAGGATGTGTTTGGCAGCCACCTGTAATGTAATCATTTCATTTGAGTTTCCCGAGGCTTTTGTAGCCACAATGGGATGGTTTGTAATGAACTCATTCAGATTTGCACTGATTTGTGCTTGATAACATAAGTCATTTCATTTTATAGAAAAACCTAAGATGACCTCATTTCTAATTATAGTTTACAAATTTGTATAAATTTAAATGAGTTCATTACAAACCATCACCTAATGGCTACAAATGCATTGAGAAACTCAAATGAAATGATTACATTACAAGTGGCTTCCATATATTAACGCATCCCTCTCCTATCACCTTAGGGTTTTAGGAGAGACGGTTAATTGCTGAATTTAACATGGTATCAGAGCAGGTTTTAGGTTGCGAGTTCAAATCCCCCCGTGGACACAAATATTCTCTCAGGCCTTACACCTAGTTCCCCTATGTAGTATCCCTCCTGAGGGGGAGTGTTGAAATATAATAAGTCTCCTATCACCTTAGGGTTTTAGGAGAGACGGTTAATTGCTTAATGGAGGGGCCTTATACCAAATGTATTATATCCCAAATAGTAGGGTCGATCCCATTGTATTATATCCCCAAATGGTAGGGTCGGACCATCATATAATCCCCAAGGGGAGGGTCAATCCCATTGTATTATGTCACCAAATGGTAGGGCTAGACTATTGTATAATTCCTAAGGGTAGGGCTGATCCCATTGTATTATATCCCCAAATGGTAGGGTCGGACCATCATATAGTCCCCAAGGGGAGGGTCAATCCCATTGTATTATGTCACCAAATGGTAAGGCTAGACTATTGTATAACTCCTAAGGGTAGGGCTGATCCCATTGTATTATATCCCCAAATGGTAGAGTTAGACCATTGTATAATCCCCAAGGGTAGGTCCAAATCATTGTATACTCCTTAAGAGGAAGGCCAAAATATTGTATAATGTAACGACCCCAAATTCAGAGCCTTATTTAGGCATGAACTTGGATCATTACTTAAGGGTCCTTAACTCTTATCACTATAAATTTTGTTCTTTTTATCTTTTATGTCAATGAACATATCACAAACTCATATTTCCATGGTATTATCATCTTTCTAGTGAAATATAAATAACATATTAACCATTTTTACTCTTTATATGTAGTAGAAAATAAATCATTCACTTATGTAGCAGAATTAAAAAAAAAAACATAAAAACATTCTTGAAAATAGATCAAAAAACATAAGGATTACAAACCCATAGTTTGAACATTAAGACTAATCCAACTCAACTAACTGAGTTCCAAATACAAGAAAACATAATATAAAACTAATGTTGAAATGGAAAAAGGGACAACATCCACGCGTATATCATCATCCAACATTAGCTCCTACTACAAGAACATGTTCGCCATATAGTTCATTCTGGAAAAAAAAATGTTATGAAATTGTGAGTTCTAAGGCTCATAAGTAGGTATACAAAAGCTATAACTAAAGCGGACGAGCTGAGCACGAACTTTTCATTATAAAATACTTAGCAGCTTCTACATAGAATATAAAATAGATTTCAGCATTTAGACATGTACAAATTTACATTCATCAACTACTATACAACATAAGATCTATACATATTGTCTTCATGGTACATCATATGAGATTTATACATGACATTATGCATGATTCTACTCCTTCTAGCATTCACTATTAGTTGCATGGAAAGGTATAAAAATATCTCATGGTGAACATTTGCTAATTAATTCAAGCAAGATGTTATGTACATTCATAATAAGCATTCCTTATCGTTTCTCATGCATAGATGTTACATTTCTAACACGGATAGACATACATGATTTATCTCATGGTAAACATGCATAATTCTTAAATGGCTGACAATTATAACAATACATTTGCATGATAAAATATATGAAATCAAACTTTTAGATTCAACATGTATAATATTACATTCATGCTTATCACATACATTGTCACTTTCATAAACACTTACCTTATTACTTGTCCTATATCATTCATTTTTCTCTTATTATCATCATCTTTTACTTTTCCAATTTACTTGGATCGTTCACTACTTGTCATATATTACATGTTCTATACTTAGTCCACTAGTTATAATAACTAAGTTACTTATTCCTTTCTCATTTCTTTTTCTTTTTCATGTATCAAGACTTCAAATTAGTTCTTCCATTTTTTACTTGTCACTTATCATATTTTACTTATTATCCATCACGTTTCACTTATCATTTATTAGCTTTCATTGTCTTTTTGTTAACATTTATTTATCATTTTTTAATACTATTTAATACTTATCATTGATCATCTTACCATTGAATTATACCTTAATGAGAGGGTTATCATACACATCTTCCTTTGAAGATTTTGTACTTTTGATTCATATCTTAATATTTCATTTATTTACGTATCTTATAGAATTATCCTTACATCAGTAGCTTATGGACTTTCATTTTCTTTCATGACACTTTCTTCCCTTACATAACTTATGAACATTTCTTTATTTATGAAACTTAGATATTTTCATTCCTTGTCATGACATTTTCTTTCGTTATATGACTTATAAACTTTACTTTACTTTTGGAAGCTTATATGTTTCTCTTTCTTTTCTTGGCATTCTTCCTTTTATCGTGGTTTCACTTCTTTTACATACCTTATAAACTTTTCTTTTATTCTTGTTATAGTTTCACTTCCTTTAAATATCTTATGAACTTCTCTTTTCTTTTTATCATATTTTCACTTCTTTTATATATCTTATAAACTTTTTTTTCTTCTTATCATAGCTTCATTTTCTTTTACATATCTTATAAATTTTCTTTTCTTCTTATCATAGTTTTACTTCTTTTACCTATCTTATGAACTTTTCTTTTCTTTTTATCATAGATTCACTTCTTTTACATATCTTATGAACTTTTTTTCTCTTCTTAACATAGTTTCACTTCTCTCACCTTTTATGAACATTTTTTGCTTCTCTTCATAGTTTCACTTCTCTTACATCTTATGAACATTTCTTTTCTTCTTATCATAGTTTTATTTCTCTTACATCTTATGAACATTTCTTTTTTGCTTATCATAGTTTCACTTCTCCCTAATGATAGGGCCTTTTTAATTCACTGATACTTTAGCACATTGTATTATATCCCCAATGGTAGGACCACTAGCATATTGTATTATATCTCCAATAGCAGGACCGTTAGCACATTGTATTGTATCCCCAATGGTAGGACCACTAGCACATTATATTGTATCCCCAATGGCAATACCACTAGTATATTGTATTGTATCCCCAATGATAAGACCACTAGTATATTGTATTATATCTCCAATGGCAGGACCGATAGCACATTGAATTATATCACCAATGAAAGGACCTTGAACAACTTAATCTTCTTACTTATCATTTATCACTAGCCATCTTTTAACTCCAAATGATGGGATCTTACATTATCTTTGCACTTATTATTTATCACTCTTTATTAGCTTCTTTTATCATTCTTGTTTCTTATCCATTTGGTTTATCATTAATTTATTGTCATCTTACCTTATCTTATCATTATATGGTGTAGTTTTAATCATGATGCAAGAGGCATGTATTATAACATGATACATTTACTAACATGGTAATAAAGAAGTATTCCATCACTAGATGCACTCACAAACTGTAACACCAAATTTCATATAGTAGTTTCTTATGAAACATTTACAAAATTCGAAGTGCTCAAATTACCCAACCGTTTTAGAAGTTAGTTTTTTATTTTATTGTGGGAATCTTTTACTCCAAGTTCCTGAAAATAGCTTGTTAATTATTGTTATTTAGCACAAAAAACCTCTGATTATCTCAAGTTACTCAAATTGTAAATAAACAAAGTTGCATAAATAAAGAAGAAGAAGAAGAAGAGGAGAGAATGAAACTTTAATTCTTTATTAATATGAGTATGGTTTACAACTTTGATTCAAATATGAACTAAAATATACACCTTACCTGGCCATGAGCTTTTTCAATATCAAGATTATGTGTTGTTTTCCTTAAAGGTTTTGCAGAGGTATGTGAACTTGTCATCCTTTTGGAAGAGAGATGCATATTGGTTTGTAGGCTTGAAAAAGGTGGAGAAGGTGATGAGTTTACCACGGATTGGAGAGCAAGAGCTTGCTAACACTATGAAAATATGGGAGAGTCAAAGAGTACAGATTTCATCATCTTTGTAAGTATATATAGATTAAAAAAAATAAGTTGTGTTAGAATCTATATGAGAGACAACTTCCTCATTACATGAAGAGTGCTTGAAGTGGGAATGTATCTTCTTTCTATTTGGTACACATTGGTGCATCTTCTATGCGAGATTGCACCGCCATTAGTCTCTTCGATGCTCAAGAAGTCTGTGGGTATCATGGCTATGCAGAACAACCACCATTGAAGGAGTTAGAGTTGATCTCCAACTCCTGGTTCCATGGTGTACAAATGAGATTATCTTTCATTTCGCGAGCTCTGACCATGGTCGCGAATGAGCATATGAGGTTTCATTCACGGACAATTTCATGGTGGCGAATGAGTTAATTTTCCCTTAGTCATAAATCATCACATGGTGTATAAATGACCATATTTTTGTCAATCACGCAAAATGGATTTCAACAGTTGCCCTCTCAAAAAATGTGTCATGGCAGCGAATGAAACGACACATTTTTTTAGATTAATCATGATTAACAGTGATGTCTCTTCAGTTACTTTTGTGATTTTCAATTTTTCCCCTCATTCATAGCTGGCGAATGAAAAGGCCCCTTTGCCCTCATAAATGTGCGGGGCTTTTTAATCCATCACTTCATTTGTCTTGTCTCTATGAATTCATTGACATATTTTTCTTGTTGTTCCATCTGCAATCTTCAAAATTTTAAAGCTTCTTTTAACAAAAATCCCTTTCTTGATTCTTGGTGATTTTTAATCCTCTAATCTAAAATCAAAATTTAGAAGTTTAATCCATAAGACTTGCTTGGGAGAAGCATCTTGGCAAGGAAAGAACTTTTGAGGCTCTTCTAACTTTTCCTCGGACTGTAAATGGGAAGCATGGATCAGATGTTTGCCTAGATCATTATCCCCTGGCAATCAACGTGGTTGGTATGGCAGAGGCCCTCAAATGCTCGACGGGTTATTTCGATAAGCATGTAGACATGTTGGTGGAAGCCTTTTCATGATGAAGCCCATACAACAATACTTTCTTGTGTCAATACGAAGAACTAGGCATTTCTTTGTGGGAATTCATCGGTGTAAGCCATTTTCTGTTTGAAGGAGAGCCACTAGAAAAATATACCCCTTTCAAAAAATTCTTTGAGGATCTTCCACACACAACCCAAAGGCTATTCTAGTTGTTCATGGAGTTTAATCATACCCAAGTCTCTTATGGAACTTGGATTGATCTGTAAGGGCCCCGATGAGGGTAATCCCCGTGGAGATGAGGCTCTAACTCCCTAGGCCATTGACAACATCAAGCGTAGGACGGACATCCATAGTCATACTTTCATTGGTGGCATGTACACAACTTTTCTAAGTGGCTTCACCCTCCCTTGCAACATCAGTGAAAGGATTCACCCAAGTATTTTGATGGCTGCCGGCAAACTTGGTGATAGAGTGAAGCTGAATTTAACGGCCCCTAGTCTTTGTTGTTTGTACAGCGGCCTCAAAGACATTGTGTAACATAGGATAAACACAGGGAGGATTGGGACCAAACTCACTTACCTGCCCCTACAATATTTGTGTTCATAGCTATGCCCACATTTCACTTCCACATATCATAGGGTAAGAATGAACTCAAGGAACATGGCATACATGAACACCCTGAAGGGTTGTTGCATCATGAAGTTGAAGCAGACTTCGCCGTACTTCTGCTTCCATAAATGTGCATCCTCATCCCAGATCATCTTCTTGGAAATCAGACCCTTACGGATGACGGGTCACTTCACGGGGATGCTTGGGCTTACTTCTAATCATTGAGGAGTGGCTCGCTTGCTTGGAGATGAGACGAGCATTCTTACGTCAAAGCATATAATCCCCACCACTTTGCTCGACAGTTCGGGTACTTTCAAGGTTATGCCCTTCTACCAACCGAAGAAAAGAAACTAGGTAAAACAGCAGACTTGAAGATGATTAAGGCAGCATATCTATATTTTGTGTGATCTGGCATAGGTAGCGGGGTTGTTATTCCTGATGAGCCTAGAGAGAAAAATTCTTTGCTCTTTGATTCTCGATACGCAAAGTGGTGGCACAAATCCTTTTTCCATGTGGTGAAATATAATGAGGACGGGAAAGATTCTCAAGTAATCTTTGATGACGGCCAGAATACAGTAACCATGGCTGATATTAGACAAAACAATGAACTCGCTCGACGAGATTCTCAAATGCAATGGCCCAAATGCACTTCAAAGAAAGGGTCAAAGCAACAAACAGGGGGAAGCAGTTCAGTAGCACCACCTCCTCCTCCAGGTTCTGGTGTGGTCTCCCAGGGTGACAAACCTCATCATAACAGACCTACATGTAATCGGTCTCACAGCAGGGGGGCTAGGCCCCATAAAGAACTTGTCTCCAAAACGTTTTTTGCCTTTGCGCAATGACAAATTTGATGATATTGGTGTGGAGGTGACTAAGGAACCTCTATGGACTGTTGTAAAGTTAATAGCTCACCGTGAATCAGAACAGGCTGTCCCATTGGTTAAGGAATTCATTCAATAAACCGACAACATAGATGACCAACGGAGCCTTGCTGACATAGTGCCACTGTTACAAGAACAGGGGATAGTGAGGCCCTTTAATCGGCCTTCTAGAGTACCAACTACTAAATGGTCGGAACCTACTGACCTTTCAAGGAAAAAGGTAGCCTCTCCAATTTTTTCCAGATCTACAAAACCGAGGAAGCAATCAAGAATACAACAATATGCCTCAAATAAATCATTGGTTGGAATTTGCAAAGAGATCAAGAAGGGGCTTTATATCTCCTAGAAAAGAGATGAGGGGACCTCGTCTCCATCACAAACAAATATGACGTAGATGGTCAACTCCTGGATTACGTCTTTAGTAGGGTGATAGGAATTACAAAGGAATTGCACACTTATCTTCACACCAAGGAGGACATTTCTTCGTTGACAAGTGCCACCTTGCCCGAGTTTATTGAAAGAACAAGGAAGGAGCTAGCGGTGACAGGAAGAAGTATTCCTTTTGTCACTTCGGAGTCAGTGCATGGCTCGGCAGAGGTACAACTTGGTGAGTCCTTTAAGCTTGGTGTAGAGTCCTCCTTAGCCATCTCACAACCCTATGCAATTTGAAGGGGAGCCTAACAGCATCGAGGAAAAGGAAAAACAAACTCGTCTTGCCATTTTAGAATCAAGGCGCACCTAGAGAAAAGAACCTTATAACCCTTTCAAAGCCTCGAGTAGTATTTTCAAAGTTGGAGCGTCTTCCAGTGCGACAACAAAGCCTTTGAATCTGCCTTCTCCCACTCCTACGAAACAAATTCCAGACATCAGGGTAGGCATTTTGTCCTTTCCATTAACGGTAAGGATTTGTATAAAATTCATGTTCGTACTAAGGAACCTTTAATTATTTTTTTTTTTAATAGCAGACTAACAAGAGCACTCTTTCTATTGATACAGGTTTAGAACCAGGTTCCTGAGGATGATATAGGCCTATTGAAGGTGGTTTCTAAGAGTTCCGTCATTCCTCAGGTGCCTCTACATTCAGGGAAGGAAGCAGATCAAATTGTGGGACCCACTGTTGACTCGTCAGAACCTGTTACCAATCGAGGCCTTTGGCACTTATTACTAAGCTAATAATCGACCTAATCCTTGATACCACTGAAGGTGGTTCATCCCAAGATCCAGAGGCGTATCTGGGTCTCCAAGTCCCGATGGACAATCTTGAGGATGTCCCCTTGGATGGTATGGGTGACAAGGTCGATTACAATTATTCTGATAAAGATGAGGGTCTCTTCTCAAGCGCATCCCCTGAAGGCTCTGCATCAGAACATGCGTCCGGAGCTGAAGACATTGGCGTGGAACATGTTGCATCTGAGGCTGAGGGATTGAATCAAAATACTGAGATGATAGAAACTATGCCTCCTCCCATGATCATTAAGACGAGGGATGAGGATAATACCCAAGACAAGCTTGTAGCATCAAATGCCGAGCCTACTTATGATACTGTTACTATGATGACTTCCTCACCACCTGTTGAAAAAGAGAATGAGTTTCTGCCATTGGCCGAGGTGACTCCTGAAGAGGAACCAATTTATGGAGAAGCAGTGGATATTCCTCCTTCTACTAGCACAGAGGTGAACTCTCCCGACATATCACCAGAAAATAAGGTCAGTGCCCAAGACGAGGCCATTGTTGATCCAGAAGGTATACTTCCCTCTTTATTTGATTCTTTCTTATTTTAAGCTTTATGTAATATTGACACTGTTTCCTTATGCTTTGCCAGTTAGAGTTAAGGAAATCCCTTTAAGAAGGGAAGTCGCTGAAATCCCTTCGATGGAGAAAAGTAAGCCCTATTTCATTGACATCCATTTATGCTGTCACTTTGTCTTATACTGACACACACATTTTTTTTAGATGAAATCGTGGCTATTGAAGGTGCCTCTCTAGTCAGGCTGCAGGCTTGTGTTGTGGGTGCTAACGCTATGCGAAGAGAGTTATTGGATCTTCTGGCCCCTGTGACTCATACACCTCAGCTACTAAGCATTCGAGATGATGTACTGACTACCTTAGCTGAGGATGTAGAAGCTTATATCCAGAATGACGAACTTCAGCAAGTTATAGTCTTGTACTTTGATTCTCTTTTAAAGAGATCTCAACTATCCACCAAGTTGACTGCTATAGAGGTGAACAGCAAGACTCGAGACCGTTTGAAGACGCCCGAGGCTGAGAAGAGGGCCCTCGAACATGATCTGGACCAAGCTTGTGACTTTATAGTTAATGTTGATGTTGAGCTGATTGTTTTGGAAGAACAATTAGCGATGGTCCAAGCACGGATTGTTGGTCTCAAAGTTGTTTGGGATACGAAGGCTACTGAAGGTGCTTCCCTAAAACCATGAATTGTTGAAGCCACATCGATTATTGATAGCATTCATGAGGTAGAGGTTCAGGGCAGCCATATAGGAGCTACTCTTTCTTCTGAAGAAGATTTATGTAATCAACTACTCACTATTTTTCGTAATAAAATGGTACTTTATGTTATGTCTTGTGTCTTTGCAACATCTTCTTCACAATTTATGCTTATGTAAACCTAACAATCACATATGGGCAAGTCACCAAGGCTTGTCATTTCACCCAATGTTCATGCCCATAGTTGTTGGGACTTAGTAATTTTGCCATAAGTTCATCAAAGGGTCATGCAAGCTTCTCAACCTTGATCATGTAGTGGGTCAAACGGTTGGCTTTATAACTAGCATAGATACGTGACACCCTTAGGTGTAGTGGTAACAAGGCTTTCATCATTCAACAAAGTTGAAAGTATATTCTTTGATAGGAGAGTTTCCATCTTAATGCAACGACATGTTCTTATTGATAAGAAGATATATGTTGCCTGATAATGAACTTCCGTCTCTTTTAGATTTCTTAAAGTAAAAGTACATTTATCATCTTGATGCAATGGCATGTTTCTCACTAATGAGAAAGGATACTGTTGCTTGGTACTGAACTTTCGTCTCCTATCATTTTGAAGGATTTCTTCCCTAGGAGACACCTTATCTTTTGTCCAATATTTTCAAGAGAGATATAGGAATGAACTCTGATGTCTTTCCCTTGTGGTTACCTGATTTTAGTGGTTCGTATGAAAAGATAATGAGAATGATTGAATGATTTGTATTGAAAAGACCATGCAAGACTTTGCTTAAGTAAAGGGTAGTTCAGTCATGCCTTGCTTAAGTGAAGGGAAATTCAGTCATGCCTTGGTGTTGACATTATAAGAGTCATATGTATAGTTGACATTATGAGAGTCATATCTAAAATGTCTATAAAGTTATCCTAAAGGGGGACAAATAGGATATCAAAATTATTCTACCATTTCTTGCCAATGTTGGGATTGATTTTAATCTTCTTAAATTAGTTCAAGTGTATGTGTGCAACAATGTACTTACTCAAGTATTTAAACAAACACGTAATAAGCAATATTAGATATGAGTACAAATAGAGAAACAAGCAATCACACACTTAATCCACAATACAAAATTTATAGTGGTTCAGCACAAAGGCCTACGTCCACTCTTCTAAAGCTCACTACCGAGCTTAGGTATATTTCATTTAGATTGTCACATATAACCTAGGTCAACATACAAAACCTAACTATTTGCTTACAAGCAAGCTACACAACAACACTCGATGTCTCTGACGACTATACACTACTTCCGGTGTCTCTGGTGGATGTAGTAAAGCTTTCAATGTCTCTGGTGGAAGCAAGGCAATAGAGGATGAATGAATATGCAAATGAATGCAAAAGGTATAGAAAATATTACCACTAAGTTGGTTAATGTTGTTTTTCTTACCACATGTGAGAGTGTTCCTTGTTAAGCTGGTTTGTCTTATACACCCACTTCTTTTTCAAGCTATGGCACTAAAGTTTCATGATATAGGTCAACCACAAAGGGGTTTTCACAAGGGATAACCCAAACCACACCTCTCAAGTAGATGCTAGCTAAGTTGAGCTGAAAGGGAACCAAGAGAGATTTTCTTGAGGATCTTTTAAGCTTGGAGCTCAAGCAATGGAGGAAGAGGGGTTTTCACCCTTGGAAGCTCTTTTTTAGCAAAACAAATAACACTCTCTTAAATGCTTGAAGTTGTGCCTTGCCCTAAAGGAAAACTTTTCCTTTTATAGAGGATAGAAAAGTCTCGCAATCCTTAGATTAGAATATTTTCAAACGGGTAAGAGAAAATGGCCATCCATTCAAAAACTGAGTTTTGGTGGACTTTCAAAACACTCAACCATGATCGATCATGGGTTTTGTGATCGATCATGAGGTCAATTTTCATGACCTCCAAAATATGCTCGGAAGTGTCACCAGGGTGTAGGCCCTCATTTAAATCACAACTAGTCCATGATCAATCATGGACTTTGTAATCGATCATAGGTCTTTAGGACCTATGTCCATGATCGATCATGGAGAAGAAGCCTACTCCTCAAGTCCTCATTTTTCCTGTTTATGATCGATTATGGGTTTTGTGATCAATTACAAACAATGAAAATTTCATTTCTCACTTTTGTGATCAATCATAAGGTTTGTGATCGATCACAAACAGTGAATTTTATATTTTCACTATTTTGTGATACTTAAGGGGTCCACATCCTCCTTGGGGTCATTTTGGGGTGTTCAACTATGTGTGGAGACACATCTTGGGTCATACTACATGAACCCTATAAAGCTACATGTATGTCTTTACCTTCTTGGATGTTAAGGCCCGGCTTGAGTCTTGGTCTTCAAGGCTTGACTATTGGAGCTTCTTCCACACATTTTCCCATGAATTTGACAAACGATGCCCTTGCATCAACAATGTATATGTGATTGAAATTATAAGGATTAAGTATGGTTAAGGTTGGCATTATGAGAGCTTTAAGTTTGACATTATTAGAGTCAAGTATGGTTGAAATTATAAGAGTCAAATATGGTCGACATTATAAGAGTCAAGTAGGGTCAACTTTATAAGGGTCGGGTGTAACATATAATGGTTAAAAAACTAGGGATTATGGTATCATAATGACTTTGGAGAAGTAGTATGAAAGGGTAATGAAACATATACCACATGATGGAATATATGATATCTGAATATAGATATGATTGTACCCCCTCAAGAAATTTATTATATAGCTGCATCTGTCTTGTTATGGAAGACTGCCTACATACCCCAGAACTGGATCAAGCCAGAACGTAGTTCGATTATAGAATTTTCGGTATATATAGCCCTTTTTTACCCCTAGTAGTCACCCACTAAGACTAGGGTTTACCTAATTTTTGCGTCTCAACTGTCATTACTGGTTTTTAGCTAGACTAGCGATGATTTGATATTGCCATGATTTGATTCTTTTACTCATGATGCCTGTATAGGTTTTCACCACACATTTTCCATCATGCGTACTACTTATCTTTATCCCTTTTTTGCCCTTAGGATCCCTTAACCTAAGATTAAGGTTTGCCTAATTGTTTTATCTCACTACCATTATTGGTTTTCAATGAGATTGGTGATATATATATATATATATATATATATATATATATATATATTTATTTGTTTGTTTGTTTGTTTGTTGAAAGAGATTGCATTTGAGATATGGGGCTCAGACTATATACGTACTTATTTCTAGCAGGATCAAACCAACGTAGTTCCCTAAAGCAAATGCCACTTTAAAGATAGTATTTCTTTAAGAATCTGGCATTTGTGACTGGCTGGAATTGGTTGCCTTCAACACCCCGGAGGAGATAGGCACCATGAGGGTAAGCTTTCTCGATGGTAGATGGGCCATCCCATTTAACAGCGAATTTTCCTTCCTTTTTCTTATTTGAGTCTAGTGGTGACCAAGCAATGAGAACAAGCTCACCCCTAGTAAAGGAACGAAACTTGACTTTCTTGTTGCATGACGGCCTAATATAGTTCTAAGTTCTGTTGAGTAGCGAGCTTAAGTTCATCGAAGTTCTCTAACTCTGAGAGGCGAATCTTAGCAGCTTTTGTATCGGTTAAACCATCTGATATTGAAACCCACAAGGATGGGACTTAAACTTCAACCGGCAAAATAGCTTCTACCATAAACACAAGGGAGTATGGAGTTGCTTGTGTTGGGGTTTAGAATGTAGTCTGGTATGCACAGAGTGCTTTTGAAAGGCGTTCATGCCAATCCTTCTTGTTCTTAGACACCATTTTCTTCATGATTTTGCAAAGATTTTTATTAAAGGCTTCTGTTAGTCCATTACCTTAAGGATAATACCTTGACGAGTGTTCAAACTCTATATTGTATTTTTCTATAAGCCTGAAGATCGGCGAACTGAGAAAAGGTTGCCCATTATTAGTGATAACCTGGTCAGGAACCCTAAATCTATAAATAATGTGGACTTTAATGAACCAAACTAAGTCAGATGCTTTAATTTTGCGTAAAGCTACTGCTTTAGCCCACTTGGAAAAGTAATCAATTGCAGTAAGGATATACCAGTTACCCTTTAGCAAAAGATGGATTGATTGGTCTGACGATATCCATGCCCCAATATAAACCAAGAACATGATGTAGCTTGTAGTGGTTCCACCGGTAGATAACCATAGTCGCTATGCAATTGACAAACATGGCAACGTTTAGCATAAGCAATGCAGTCTACTATCATGGTGGACCAATAATAACCAAGCCTTTTGAGCTGATGTTGGAGTTTGGTCCACTTTGGTGAGCTCCACATACACAAGAATGCACTTCGGTCATTACCTGAGTTACTTCCTAATTAGATAGACATCATAGAAATATACCATCAAGAGACCACTTGTAGAGTTAGTTGTCTTGTAGGGTAAACCTTGGGACACACCTCCGTATTTTTGCACATTCTACTGGATCAGCAGGCTCCCTACTATCTAGGAGATGCGGCATAATGGGAATGTGCCAATCCTGTCCGGATATTTCCAGTTCGACTTCATTCTAGATCTTTTCCAGTGCAATTTGAAGGTTGATGTCATAGATGGAGGCTATATCCTCATTCTCTTCAAAGAGCAGGGGTATAACTTGTCTTTCACTAATGTGAATGATGAGATAATTATCCATTAGATGAGTACGACAAGTGGTCCGACTAGCGAGTGCATCAACTTGACCATTGTATCCTCGTTTAACATGTTGTATTTGAAGATGTCGGAACAACTTTGCCAGCTCTTTAGCCCATTTAAAATAAGGTGTAAGACTCAATTTCTTAATGTGATAGAGGTTGTTCATCTATCGTATGACAAGTTCGGAGTCACCATAAACAATTAGGTCTTTAATAGGTACCTCTAAGGCTAGTTCGAGTCCTACTATAAGATCCTCGTACTCAGTTTCATTATTCCAGAAACCTTAGCTTAAAGTTAGTGAATGCATGATGACGCCATTATCTGGAGTAACAAAGATGATTCTAATCCCAGCAGATTTATCTGTGTTATCACCTGGGGCACTAGTTGATCCTCTAGATGCACCATCAAAGTACATTTCTCAATCCTTTACAGCAACCTACAAGACCTCTTCTTCTGGGAGATCAATTTAGAGAGGGGAATCATCTAGAATGGGATGATCTACCAGAAAGTCAGCAAGAACCTATTCCTTGACTGCCCTTTGTGGGATATAGTGAATGTCAAACTCGGATAAAAGGACAATCCATTTAGCGAGACGACCTTGAATAGAGGGACTACTTGTGACGTATTTCAGAGGATCTACTCTGGAAATGAGGATGCACTGTTGTAGTGAGCAAGTAGTGTCGCAATTTTTGTAATGCGAAGATTAGGACCAAACAAGTTTTCACAATAAGAGAGTAATTTAGTTCAGCCCCAGCCATTGTCCTGTATGTTCCTTCCCCTTTTCATTATATTGAGCCAGAAGGGCACCCAAGGATGAGTCTAAAGCCATGATATACAACAATAAGGGCTTTCTAGGTGAAGGGTTCATAAGAATTGGCAGGTTTAACAGGTTTTTCTTGATGCTATCAAAAGCATTCTAGCAAGCCTAATCCCAAATAAAGGGGACTCCTTTCTTCATGAGTCTAGCAAATGGTTGACATCATCCTGAGAAATTAGATATGAACCAACGTATATATACTAGATGACCTTAAAGGTATTTAAACTCAGTTATGTCCTTAGGTATTGGCATGCCCAGTATAGCAGTTATCTTCTTTAGGTCGATCTCAGTTCCTCTATGACGGACAACAAATCCCAAGAATATTCCAAATGATACACCAAAAGCACACTTGAGTGGATTCATTTTTATGCTATATTGTCGGAGCTATTTGAATACCTGGTTAAGGTTGAAAAGACAATTTTTATGCAATCTAGTTATGACAACCAGATCATTAACCTAGCATTCAACCATATCATGGAGCAAGTCTTCAAATATGTAAGTGATAGCTCGTTGGTAGGTAGCACCGACGTTCTTCAGACCAAAAGGCATGACCTTGTAACAAAATATTCCCTTAGAAGTTTGGAATGCTATGGCTTCTTCATCTTCTAGTGCCATTTGAATTTGGTTGTATCCTAAATATTTGTCCATGAAGGAAAGGGCTTCATAGCTAGTAGTGGCACTGACCAGAAGCTCGGTAAGTGGCAATAGGAAATCATCCTTTGGGCAAGATTTGCTCAAGTCATTGTAATCAATACAAACTCTGATATGGGCATTCTTCTTTTGTACTGGCACTATATTGGCAAGCCATTTTGGATATCTAAATTCATGTCTGAACTTGGCACTGTAGAGCTTATCGACCTTGCCTTTTAACTTTTAAGTTATATCATGTCATGGCTTACGCGGATATTGATTAACGGGCCACTAAGAAGGATCAATAGCCAAGCGATGGACTACCACATTAGGATCCAACCCAGGCATCTCAAACTAGTTCCAAGCAAACACGTCCCTATTTTCCTTAAAGAAAGTAATATATTGTGAGTATTCCTTAGCAGACAAACAAGCACTAATGAAGGTTGGACGATCTTCATCCGTTCCCAAATTTACCTTAAGGAGGTCGTTGACTATCACCTGACCTCCATCTTCAAGTTTCAAAGGTGTTGGCATAACCTACCCCAGATAAAGTCTTTGAAAGTGGGTTCAGCACCTGACTCCCTAAGACTCTGTCATGAACAAACATCTAAACCAAGGCTCTTCTTGCTCTGCCCCTGTTAGGATACTATTTGGCTTAGCTGCAATTAATTGATCAGTGGATGATGCTGACTCCGTATCAGTTGTGTGTATGGAAAATTCATCACTATTTGAGGGTTGATCATCTTATAAAACAATCAAGTTTACAAAGACTTTCAATCGAGTTAGCCTACGCCTTAATCCCTTAGTGTTGGCCTTTTGTTTAGAGTTAAGAAGCAAGCATTCAAATTCCTAGGTGAGAACCTCTTTGCTCTTGTATATTTGTTTCTTGTCTCCCTATTGGTCAAAACCCACCTTGTTAAGCAGTCCTTGAGACAATTTAGTGTGCGGCAACAGGGTGTTAGGGTCTTTTAACTCCCTTTCGGGTGTTCTGATGCATTTATTTTCTAATTTAATAGCCCTTCTGGAAGGAAGACCATAGAGGATCAATAGGCATTAACCCTAGAAGTAGATAATTGTGCCAGGGGTAAGACAAATTTTTAAGCTACGTGATCGGGAAATAGCCTAGATTTATCCTTATGGGCTCTAATGGTGTGTCCCACTTTTAATTTGCCCGGCGTCTTTTAAGGAGGAACACCTTCAGATGAAATATCTTAGGATGACAATGATCCATCTTTACAATAATACTTGGCATTAGTAAAGTATGACGTAACCAATTGAAAAGGATTATCGACGGCTATGATGGTGCCCAGCCAAGGATATTTTATGCATTGATGAAAGGTAGACAATATCACTTGTTATTTTTGCATCAATGACAAAGAAAGACGTCCAATCTTCAATGTGCTCAAACCTGGTCTTCAACTTGATGGATCCAATGGGGCATTGTTCATTTTGATTGAAGCCCTAGATGACAGATTGCTAGGTCGCAATCAGGAAGGTTCTATGTCTAGATATGCCAAGGTCTTAGTTGGCAATATGTTGACCGCAGAACCACCATCAATCATTACCCTAGATACCGGTTGATTGTCAATCCGAACTGCGATAAACAAAGACTTGTTATGGTGAGGGTCATTCGAATATCTGTCAGTATCCTCGAAGGTGACTATCGGCATGCAAAGGCCATCTTGTGCTATTGTTTGCCAAGATGCTCTATACTAGAGAATTCCTGAGTTCCAACAACATACAGAGTGCGTCATACACACTGAGGAGAGCCAGTATTTTCTTTAAATATGCCAAGACATTATAAGGTGTTGTACCCTCAGTCATTTTCATGGTCTTGTTATGTTTGCTCTCAATAGAAGCCTTTTTCATTGCATCGGCTTGCTGATTGGTTGTGGGACCATAAGGAGGTATTTGTTTCCCTGACCTTAGCTTGACTTGGTGAGCTTGTTGCTTTTGTGGCTATGCCCCTAAAATTAGGTGTGTAACCTTAGTTCAATAACAATACATGCTCCCACTTGCTATTCTGTGAAAGGTTCAGTATCTGAGAATTCTTCAAATGTTGTGACATAGGACTTAGCATCTTCTTTTGAGCTTTTGGAACCGGTTGTTGACTATCCAAGGGTCCAAATTTGGGATTTCTTCATCCGTCGTAGTTGATGTGTCACTAGATTCCATGTCAACATTCCATTGATCCAATGCTAAGAATTGTATTACTCTCTATCGGTATTGTGGGTCATGTCTATAGGCCCTTTGTCACCTGTAGAAGTGCTCAATAAGCACTAGCCATGAAGAGAGATGACAGGTTGGTGAGGTTAGGTACCAATCAAAAGTTTTTTGACCAACGATAAGAGAAATAGCCAAAGAAGTAAATGATGGGCTGTTATGGGAAGCCCGATTTCTTGTATAAACCATTCTATGTGATGATGTGGATCACCATTTCCTATATACAAGGTGAAATTCAAGAGAACGTAGTAAGGTAATCTCATTCCTGATAGGCTGACACATATCGCCAAAGAGCCTTAAGTCAAGTACTTAAGCAATAATTTAATCTGGAGAGTCCACAAGTCCTTCATATGTCAGTTGTTGTTTTGGTTACCGAAAAGGGTCATCATGCCAGCTATCATACGTTTCCATTCCATATCACATGTGTTCATAAATGAACATTTTAATCATCATGTCCCATGAATATATGGAATTGGATGGTAAACCAATATACCAATCCAAGGTAACCTAATCTAGAGAAAGTGGAAACATGCATAGTAGAAGAGCATCATTATGCATCACTTCTTGACATGTGGTCATGTACCTGAAGAGATGTCTGAGCGGATAGTTAAACATCCCTGAGGTGAAAATGTTGAACTGTGGGATTGTATATCCATGAGGGAATGGTTCCCTATAAACTAATTATATGAATGGGAAAGGGCAAAACCAAAACCTTCTAAGCACATTCTTAATGAAAGGACGCCTTTCTGGTGGTATTGTTAAATGGACCAAGGGTAAAGGCCGAGGAGGAAAGACATGTGTCAGCACCCAAATTATGACTTGGGCTAATTAATGGAATCAAATGAGTTCATTGCAACAAGGGACAGGGTCAGATCCTAGGCACCCCCGAACTTTATAAATACGCATTCTCAAGAGTTACCCTAGTCACAAAGTGCAATGTCAATACCAAAACCCTATCCAAGGATTAGCAAGGCAAAACCTTAATTTCCCCAAAAAGCACCCTACGACTATGAGGGTCCAAACTTTAGTCTATCAGCCTTGTTACATTCTGAATTTGCCAAGCTTCATAAGCCTTCTCACAGTGAAGCATCAACAGGCTAGAAAATTATCGTTTTACCCCTACACCTTTAAAATTTTCAACTTTAGGCTATTGGATTCATTTTCTCCAGAATTCTCCAACTTCCGTAAACCTTCTCACATTGAAGCATTAAAGGTTAGAAAATTACTATTTTGACACTACAGTCTCAAAATTCTTAATTTTTCCTCAAAATTAGACCCTCAAAAAACCCTAAAAATTGCCTCTGTCACCCAAATGACCTCAAGACAAGTCCTGTGCCCCCACATCATGATTATCATCAAAGCTGTCTAAAGAACCACAATCTCAAAAACGCTAATTCTTCCCCAAGCCCTTAAAAGACAATTTTTGCTATATTTGGCCTACTATAGGTCCCCAAAAGTTCCCAAGATAGCCAAATCCAAATCAAGTAAAAGCTAAGTCTCGGTTTTTTCCAAGACTTCAAGGCCAGCTTTCCAACCTAGATATTACCAGCTCCATTCCACGTCAATTCCCTTAATCCCTCCAAATCAAGCCCAATCATCTTTCAGCAAGTGATGGATCCTCGATAGATCACCCAGAACTCACCAAAGATTAGAAACTCAGTTAGTCAGTGGCTTAACCTTGGTAGTTCGGAGTCCATTCTCAAACTCAACATGGCCCAACTGCTCATTTCTTTACAAAATCAGGTTGTGCTTTTTTGCCAAGTGACCTTCCTTCGGGAACCTCCCAAAAACTCTCTAGAAATTTGATTGTCGATCTTTTAGATCCTGTGTTCTCCAGATTTCAGTCCCCAAAATACTCCATGACATAGAAAAATCTCACCTAGGACTCAGCAAAAACCTGTCATTAATTCGCTAAAAGTGTGATCCGAGATACAATAGGTCTTTGAGTACAGATTTTGACTTGAGTATCAATTTTGCAAATAGCTTGAACCTATGTCTCAGATAAACCAAGGGCTATCTTTCGTATCAACATTCCAGGAATCAATTTTACCATTTTACCCCCCTCGCATAGGTTTGAAGCATACTATAGCCATTCAGACTCAATTTTGGCCTACCTAATAGCTGCACTATGACCAGAGTATTCGAGAGATGCAAAAAGATCATAAGCCTTAAAACATTCTAAGTTGTAAAACCTAAAAAATAGGTATGAATAGTAAGAGAATAAAAACACGGAAAGTTGTTGACATTTTTTAGAAAAGCAATCATTACTTTTTGACATTTTTGAAAAGTAATCATTACTTCTTTGAAAAAAATCCGAAAAGTTATTTTTCATCTCTACCCTCCATTTTTCCACCTCCTTACCATAGCCCTTCATCTCTCACTCCTTGCCACGTGGCCTCCATCCACCCCCTTCACCCCTTAGCCAATAGGAAGAGGCCCCCTAGCCATCCCACATGTGGGTAGGGGGTGCCACCTTACCCCTTGTACCACCCTCCTCCCCACCACACATTGGTGTGGGTCCCACCATGGCATTGTCATCCATCTCCCATGACCCCACTTATAAATACCCCCTAACCAACCACTTAGAGAGAGAAAAATTTAGAGAAAAAACCCTGTAAGAAAGAAAGAAAAGAAAGAAAAGAGAGAAAGAAAGAAAAGAGATAAGAGAAAGAAAGAGAAAGGAAACGAGAAGAAAAGGAGGAAGGAAAGTGTTGGGACCATGGCGCTTCCATCTTAGCTAAAAACCAATTGGTGTCTAGAAAGGGAGGTAAATAATCCTTATACGCATGGCAGCGCAAAGCCCCGCATCTATAACGTGTTGCTGAGGACCCAAGGGGCTTCGTTGTGCACACGTGGCACACCGATAGGCTGGATGACAAGCACTGATGCCACGTATGAGGCCCCATAACCCCACACATGATAATGAGTCCCTAAGGGAGATATCTAGCTAAAAAACGCCCAACAATCCCCCCAGCGACACCTAGGGGACTCAAACCTGTAACCTTGCTTTGATACCACTTGTTGGGACCATGACACTGCCATCTTAGCTGAAAACCAAGTGATGTCCAAAAAGGGAAGTAATTAATCCTTATACACATGGCAGCACAAAGCCCCGCATCTATAACATGCTGCAAGTGGCCCTGAGAAGCTTCGCAATGCACATGTGGCACACCGGTAGGCTGAGATGTCAAGCACCGATGCCATGTATGAGACCCCATAACCCCACATGTGACAACGAGTCCCTGAGGGAGATCTCTGGCCAAAAAGGGCCCAACAAAAAGCTCCTTTCTAGGTTGGTCCCCTCCCCCTTTGCTTTCATTAGGCCCCTCTTGATGTCATGAATACACCCCTAGACCCATTAATGAAACCCCGAAAGTGGGACACATGGGAGATAAGTTTGTCTCCCCTCTTGATGTTTTATTTTTCAAAGTAAATAGTGTGGGGACCATATCTCTTTCAATCCAAGGAATGGGGAGCCCAAATTTTAACTTACATAGTGACTTACATATTCACAAAATTTGAGCCCTAGAGGAATTTGTTTGACCCCTTTCAAGGGTTCCACTTACTCACTATTTTTGGGTGTTCTTACACCCCACAGTTAGAGCTGGGGATGTTGTCTGAATTTTCTTTCTGTCTAGATTTTATTATTTTCATTCCATTTTTTTTCTTTTAGTAGTTAACTAATTTACATATTCTATTTAATTTTTGCACTTTAATTTGTTTACATTTCAGTATTTACTGTAATTTTTTTTTTTTGAATTAAAATTCTATTGTTCCTTTTATGTTTCATTTTTTGTAATTTTATTTATTTGTTTAAATAACTTCATGAATATTTATTATTTTGTTGTGATATTTGTGCAGTAGCTTTCTAACTCTATTTTTAAACTCTCTATAAAATTTAGGCTTCACCCAATGGGTATAACCCTTAGAATGGGCCTCACAACCTGCTGGTTTCTCATGAAGCTATGCAGGTTTGCATATAACCCACTCTCTTTGAAAAATTCAAAGTAAGGTCTACTCCTATCCAATGGGGCTGAAAATTTCAGAGAACCTCCTGGGGTGATAAACCATCCTTCTGAAAATTTCCAGTCAAGGGACCACTTTTGGTGGCCCAAAAACCCAAAAAATAGGTTGTTGGTTTCTAGTTCAAAACCAGTACACCTGAACTTTCACCCTTGTAAAAGTTCAGATTAACTGAAATTTAGGTGTACTATCTGATATCAGGCGTTCCAGCCTCAAGGGCTTTCTCCTTTGTTTCCCTGTATGACCCTGGATTTTAAAGGTCCATTGACCCTCAAAAATCCCTCAGGAAGACTCTCAGGTCCCTGGTTTCACTGAAGCAACCAAGTGGGACCCATTTGAGACAGTAAGCCTGAACTTTCACTTCAGTGAGAGATCAGGCATACACATAAAAGATCAGGTATGCTGACTGGAAAATTCCAGTCTTACCCTTTTCTGATAGCCTAGAAAGCAAGGGTGGACCCCCATGCCCCATAACCTTCATAAACTTCCATTCCAACGTTTATAAACAACAGTTTGGCCTCTGGACCCACCATAGAACATTTTTTGGACCATACGCCTAAACTTTAATGCAAAATTAAAGATCAAACATATAGAACAATATCAAGCGTACTGAGTTCAAGTTCAGGTGTACTAATAAGGAAATATTAAAAGTTATTTTTTTGTCTCGTTTAATAATAATCAGACATTGTTAGGTCAGAAGAGCCACCCTTAAAAGGTGGGTAATTGGGATGTCTAACACCTTCTCTAATTACAACCAAATAGTTTATCCAGCTCTCTAAAAAAATCAGACCAATTTTGAGTCAATTTAAACCTTTAGGTCTAGTCTGAGCTGAAAGGCCCGCACCCCTCCTTTCCCCCAAGAAAGGAGGCAGATGCCCAACTCCATCTGTAAATCACAGAGTTGGTGGCAACTTCAAATCGAAGCCCAAGACATTGTCATTGGCCTGGTTTCGCATTCCCGCAGAAGTGGATGGGAAGACCCCCGATCTTTCTGCGATGCCCACAACATGTGTATAGGTTATTGTAGATTGTAAGAGGTTGTGCCTGGCCAATAAATGGTTTCACCGATGTAGATGACCTTCTCATTACCCCGATCATGGTAGATGAAAATGTTGTTGTTGTGGTTGATGGTTACCCAAGATGTGAAGTATGGTTTTGTATGTCGATCCTGAGGGTAAATTTGTCTACCAGAGACCATATTGCATGTGACCACAAGATCTAGAGAATTATCATCATCCGAGACATCACCAATTAATTCCTTTGGCATAAATTCCTCCAATGTGACTAGGAATCGTGGAGGTTGTTTTAACAAATCATTAGAATGCATAATTGGTTTATCTATTTTAGCCTTTGGTTTCTTCCCTTTCTTCTTTATGACTCCCTTAAGCTGTAATGGTCTCCTTCTAAACTGCTTGACTATGGTATGCTAAGTGTGATTGGAAACTACTTTCTCATACTAAAATCGTTTTTTACAAGTAGTTTTACCTTCAAAAATGGTCCATTCACCCTCATCATCAGAACTTAACTAATGCACCCCTGGGTCTTAACTTGATTTTCCTTGTTAATGAAGATAGAATATACTGAAATAGACTGCTTTAAGTCTAGATCAAGTTCTATTGTCCCCTTACCAAGTAAATATTGCATCTTATCTTTAAAAAAACAAAGCATTCGTGAAGGGTATGCCGTAATAAGCGATGATACTGGCTGTGAGCACCCAAATTTTGACTCAAGGCTGAGATGGTTTCATTACAACATGGGATAGAACCAAGGTCTAGACACCCCTGAACTTTGAATGGTCGGGCATTCTCAATGGACATTCTGGTTGCAAACACAATAAAAGTACTCCAAACCATCATCATCTTGAATTTGCCAATTTCACAAGCCTTCCCATATCAAAGCATTAAAAGGCTGACAAATTACCATTTTACCCCTACACCCTCAGGAGTTCAAATCAGACCCAATCGAACTCCAACTTTTAACTTCTTTACATCCACAAGATCACTTTAACTTTGATTTGCCAACCTTCATAAGCCTTCCCACATCAAAGCATCAAAAGGTTGGCAAATTACAATTTTACCCCTACACCTTCAGAAGCCCAAACAGACTCAGTTAAACCCCACTTTCCAACTTCTTCTTATCAACAAAAACACATTGAATTTGCCAACCTTCATAAGCCTTCCCGCGTTGAAGCCTCGAAAGGCTGGAAAATTACCATTTTACCCCTACATCCTCAGGAGTTCAAATCAAACCCGATCGAACTCTAATTCTCAACTTCTTTACACCCACAAGAACACCCTGACTTCAATTTGCTAACCTTCATAAGCCTTCCCGCGTTGAAGCATTAAAAGGCTGGCAAATTATCATTCTACCCCTACATCCTCAAGAGTTCAAATCAGACCTGATCGAACTCTAATTCTCAACTTCTTTACACCCACAAGAACACATTGACTTCAATTTTCCAACCTTAACAAGCCTTCCCACATTGAGGCATCGAAAGGCTTGCAAATTACCCTTCTACCCCCATATCTTCCAAAGTTAAATCAACCCTATTTTGAACCTATTCTCTCCACAATTTCTCAAATGCTTTCTATGAAGAAGGCACCTAGGTCCCAACCACTTTCCATAAGGCCTCCCGTGTGAAACCCCAAAAAATTGGTAAATAACCATTTTACCCCTACACCTTTAAAAACTCAAACCTCAGGCTATGAAGCTCATTTTTTCCAAGATTCTCCAACCCTCATCAACATTCCCATATTGGGGCACAAAAGGATAAGAAAATTACCATTTTACCCCCACACCCTCAAAACACATTATTTCTTCCCAAAATCAAACTCTTGGAAAAACCCTGAAGGCTCAATACAAATCAAAAACTCACCTAGTCAGTGGCCATACTCTCAGGAGCCCTAAATCTTTCCAAAGAAAATCCCAGAGGGCACAATGTCCCCCAATTGCCCTAATCCATCTCCAGAATACAACAAACACACCTATATCAGTCATAGGCACTCAAAGAGCTCCCAAAAACTCTTTAGAGAGCTAAATCCATCAAGGTCAGGCTCATTCTCTTCGCTTTTTCAAGATCTTTGATAAATGACCTAATAAGGGAACCCTTCCTCAAACCCTGCACCACTTATTAGCTCAATTCTTCAATAACTTAGGCTATGCTTCTCGATCAGATGATCCTAGTTCAAAAATCTCCTGAAAATTCACAAAGGATTAGATCCTCAACTTGTCAAGTCTAAGGGCATCGCAAGTATAGAGCCTAAGCAACCATAATTGTAAACACTCTCCATTCAAACTCAAAAAAAATCAGTCACGGGTCCAAGCTATATTTGTTGTAAGATAATTTAGGGCTCAGAGCACAACTTTTAGCTTAGGCATCTAACTCATGCACAATCAGAACCTGTGGCTTACTAACCTCAAAGGCTATCTTTCATATGAAGACTTCAAAGATCAATTTTTCCTTTGTTACATTTCTTTTAGTGATCCAGACCAATACTATAATGTTTTGGGTTTATTTTGACCCACTTACCTAAACCTGATTCTAATTTCGCTAGTTGCGTTGTGACTAGAATGTTCGAGAGATACAAAAAAGCAAGCTCAGATAGTAAAGGAGTAAAATCCAAAACCAAAATATCTCAAAATATCCAAAAATAACCAAAATATCTCAAAATATCCCAAAATATCTTTATTTTTCAAAATAACCCCTTATTCTTTCCCTAAACCTTATACCCCCCATTTAGAATATTCCAAATGGGGGGTCGACACTTAAGGACTACCTCTCCTAGCCTTGCACCCCTCCCCATGGGCCCAACATGTTCCCCCCAAAAACCTATCACTACGTGACATGTGGCATGAGAGCCCACCACCTTCACCCTCATCCACACACCCCTCTCCACCTCCATGAAACCTTTTAGAAGCCTCTAGAAGAGGCCACCTAA